>JAMZAV010014570.1:0-14460 GCA_024449915.1 Sweltsa coloradensis
TTTTATAAAGCTTTTGAAACTTTTTTTTTTCAAAAAAATTTAAATTTTCCCAATTCCCCATTTTTTTTTCGAAAGGCCCCCGGAAAAAAAATGCATAAGGATCAAAACTTGGATTTAAATTTCCTTTTGCAAAATATTGGTTGCAAAAAGATCCATTCGTGGACATGGTTTTTTTTGCCCCCTCAATTTTCCTTATAATGGACTGGACATTAAAAAAACCAGTTAAAAAATTTAAACACCATCTGAAACGTATGTAAATTAGTGCAGACAGAGAGTCCCGTACTGTAAACCCAAAATGAAAACGGTCAAGGAAATTTTTATTAAAGAATATTTTTTAACTCAAACTGTCTGCAACCACCTACAATTTCAGGTCCCGGGTTAACCTAAGCTGTTGGAACCTTTTCCACTTATTCACCACACTAATTGGCTTGTTCACGCAAACTCCGCGCAGATCGCGCCACTCCCACTAACCCCCAAAACCAGGTCCACTTGATACTTTTTTCGATGCTTGAAAGGGTATCTAGTGGATCCTGCCCTAAGACCGGGGCGGGTTTAAAATAAACTATGTATACAGGCTCTGCATTGTAAAAAATCTGTATGCTTCCTCGATTGTTTTTTTTTAAGTATTTTTTTACCTGGGCCTACTCGGAATAAGGCTACAAGGACTAGGGCCTAGGCTTTTTTCAGCATTAGATGGAGACCTAGGCATATCAATATCAGGGGGATTATAAATTAGCAAGTATAGGCCTAGGCCCTACTGCATACGCCTCAGCAAACCTGGGTTTTTGGGCCCTAGCCAGGTTGATTTTTGACATGAGAGAGGTTACGTAGGCAGGGAGGCCAAATAAAGACACAGTCAGTATTTTTAATGTGGTTGTATTTTTTTGTGTAATAAAACGACAGTATGCCCTCTCTCTCCTTACAGAATACACACAGAAATTTGGGTTTTTGCTTTCAAATAAAACTATGCAAACTGACAGTAAAAACAGTTCTCACATATGCTGCTGAAGCTAGGCACCATGAACCCCAATTGGGCTATACCGCGTCTACATCTAAATCCCCCTTTTAAAGGCTCCAGACGGCGGGGGGGGGTTGAAAATAGCGCAGCCTTTGGTGAGTAAAATCCCCAGTAACAGCCAATTGGATAGCAAAGCAAAACTTAAATTTTAACTTATTTATTTATTTTTCACAAAATTACCTAAAACCCCAAGAAAATAGCCGGGTGTTTTTTTTTAGTTTTTTTATTAGTTTATTGTCTTTTGTTTGCGCTCTACCGGGCAAACGGCTCACATTTGATAAAAATTTTGGGGGGCCCTTTAATCTCTGAACTTAGACCTGCCCGTTTTTGGGTAAATCAAAAAAAACTATTTTTCATAAATATCGTACTTTTCGATTTATTTTGTTTTTTTAATAAATATTTCTTTTGATTTTTGGGCCGATTCTGACCAAAGGGTGGGCTACAACGTTCAATTTTTTACGGACATTAAGGGAGGTGATTTAGTACCTTTTAAAAAAAAAGTTGAAAAATTTTTCCCAAAATCCATAGAAAAAAAGGTTTTAAAAACAATTTTTTTTTTAGGTGTAAAAAAATTATTTTAAAAAAATAAAGCTCACCATTAACGCGAAAAAAAAAACGTTTGCGAAGGCGCCCCATTATTATAATAGGCCTTGTAGCTAATGGAAAAATTAACAAACTTGTTTTAAAATAAAATAGTAGTGCCTATAAGTTTTAACAAAAGTCCTAATATACCGTACACAAAACAATGAGTTGCAAAACCTTTATAAACCCCTTTTTTTTCTCAGTTACAAATTCATTTTTTGCAATCATGCTAGATTCAATTGGAAAATTATATCCTTCACCTACAATTTTTGCTAAAATGATTCTTACGAATAGGTTAACCCTATCTAGTAAGAAATTCCAACAGTAGTAAAATAATAGGTCCCAGGCAGAAAGAACTACCCCTTGAAAAAACAATTGTTGTAATAGTTTTAGTTCATAGTTATTTAAAATGCTTTATTCATTACAACTCCACAATTGACTTTCCCTCGTCACTTTAGACGCCGCATGCCAGCATTGGTAGGGCCCCCAAGCGATTGCATTTTCGTCTTGCAAGTGCGCTCTGTTCACATCGCAACAAGACCCCAAGTGGTCATTGGGGTTTGGGGTACGGGGGCTTCCTTGAAGAGCAATGGGGTGTCCCGCAAGCCCTGGCCAGAAGGTCGGTGAGGTGGCACCAGGGGATGTCGTGACCGTGCGGCCTGAAAACCCCCCCCAGGGTGCAAACCACTTTCCACGTGGGGTCGTTGCCCCGGAGTACGATACCCTCCGGATTGTTCGGGAGTATTCCTGCCCGAACTTGACAGTTGGTCGTCGCTGGCCGTGGCGAGCCGGCCCCCCCCCCTTTTCCGGTGAAACCCAGGCCCCAGACCGTCGATCGTGGGACTCAGCGTTCCCACGCAGCCCAGTCAGCGTCCGCGACGTCCTCCCGAATATCTTGACCGTGTTGTGTTAGCTCGCGGACGCAAGGACGTCCGGTGCGGATGCCAGATGACTTTTTTTCACGTCTTGCGGTGGGGGTTTTAAACACCCCGCCGCATTCGAACCGTCGTCTTCCGCCACTCCCCCACCCACCGTTTGCGCGACTGCACGTTGCGAGCAGTTGACCGGATTTTTGACCCCCGAAAACCCCTTCAAATTCGTTCTCTGGGCCTTCGAGGTCGCATTGATTCAAACTGGCCGACTTTTTTTCCCAAACCGCGACGGTTGCGTCAAAGCTGGCGGACGCAAAGGTAGTTCCCCCACGGGGACCAAACAACCTCTCTGATGGTCCTCGGTGACCCTCGTGAGGGCGTCTTGGTGACCCACTTGGGGCCCCCCCTTGCCCCCCGATGCTATTCTTGTCTTCCCGCAGCGGCCAGAAGGTTGCCCCCGGGGGTGCCAACTCACATTCCACCCTCGGCCCTGATTTTCCGGGCCCGACTCTGAACCAAATCCCGACCACCCCGCCTGGAAAAACCAAAAGAAAAAACGCTATAGTTCCCGGCACTTTAGTCGGAACCAAACCGGATGGGGCGGAGGGAGCAACATTTCTACCGCGCGACTTGAAAATGCCCACAGTGTGCAAGTCTACCTTTTATGCTGGGGGCAAAACGAGCGCGATTTTGGTGATTGTTGAGGGAAAGTGATGACGGATTGAACGGAATGCACAACAAAATTTGAAAAAAAACACGTAGGGATTTTAAAATTTTTAGCCTATCCTAATTTCCTTCGTAACGCCCCTCCCCCTCGCGAAATTCACCACCCCCGTTACCATTGCCCACAAAAATAGCCCTAAAACCCTTTTCCAAACAACCGCGTGAACAAGCCCCCAACCCCCCCTCTAACCTCCCTTCCGGTTTTGGGTTTGACTAAACTGACTGGAAAATATAGTGGGATTCCAAATACATCTGGTAGCATATGGGCGGTAGCCTACCGGTACTGACTTCACCTCATACGCCTTTGGAAAGGGGTACTACCCCAGTTAAAAAAGTATGAGGCATACGAGCCTTTTTCTTTCAAACAAAACTAGGAACTAGTCCGAACTATACAATTTTTCTCGCCACTGTTTCCGATTGTCCAATCACAGACACTTTTTTTCCCAATGATGTTTCATTTCCAGTCCTCCATCATCTCATGGTACGGGGGGCCTACTTCCCCCTTTTATTTATGTTCAAATCATTTTTGAGGATTCTATCTTGCTTTTTTCTTTTAGATGACCACCACCCTACCACCACCAGACTTTCCTTTTTTTCTTAGCCAATCCAATTTTTTGGGGTTTTATAAATTTTAAAATCTCATCTCTCTCGCTTCCTAGTGTGGGGTAATTAAGTTTTTTTATTTGGCTCGAACCGATACATTTCACGAACGACATGGGGCCTGAGAGTTTCCTCAGTAATTATCTGATCTATTACATGGTAATTACCATCTAGTATTTAATTTTATACTAGTCCCTACTTTAAAAAAATTATCCTAATTACCCCCAAACCTAACAAAAAAAATTTTGCAACAGAACTTAAAAAAAGTAATGAGATCCCATTGCATACAAAAAACTTAGTAGGTAATCATTAGACAGAAATATTTAAACCAAATAAGCTCATCCTCAACGCGACGGGAAAAGAGTTGCGAAGCGGCTTTTTCATTTTATTTATTTATTTAACGTCTATCCTATGCAGTTAAAAAACTGATTTACAAAGTGGGACAACTAAATAAATCTAATTACATAGATTATCCGGCAGATATCAATTAGGAGAATAGTTGGCCCTACATAATATTATCTTTTAAGTACAATTAGGCCCATGTAGCCCTACAATCCGATGGTATCATTGTCAAAATTAAAATAACTTTCAAAAAGACTTCAGGCCTAGGCCTACTTTTTAAAACATCACTGGTCAACAGAGATAACGTTCCACAACGGCGCTAGCCCCGGAAAATGGTAACGGTGCCAAAAACATTAGTGTCACAGAAGCTGCTAATTAACTACAACCGGGTAAACGGTGGTAGAACCTAAACAGTGGCAATTATTTTTAGTCCTTAGTGTCAATTTATTATTTTACCTTGAATGGGGGGGCATGGGCCCCAACCCTCCCCGGGCTTCGCCCCTGGACCCCAGACAACACTCTTGTAGGCAGACCTAGCAATGCAGGTGACACTAATGTTTTTCACACTTTTTACATATTTTTGGGGTAAGCGCCGTTGTGGAACGGAAGTGGTCGACCAGAGATGTTAAATAGGTAGGCCTAAAAGCCTTTTTGAAAATTGTTTTTATTTTTTTTTTTTTATTTATATTTTATTTAACGTCTATTTTATTTATAGTTTTTAAAACTGGATTTTCAAAGGAAACAACTAAATAAATCTAATTACATTTTATGCAGACACAACAATGAACGGACTGGGTACTCTGGTGCTAGCAACGAAGCACATAATAAATTTCAAAGTTGTTCTGAATCACCTTTGTTGATTCTGGCGTTGATTCGCGGGTGTTCGCACTGTCCATACCACTGAATGAGATATTTCCTATTAAAAAAAATATCGATCTTTGGTTGGTTATCGCTCACTGTCGATTGGGGTCGGGCCCGCAGGGTTGGCTTGGTCGCTTTGATTTAAAGTCCCCCACTAAAATCAGTTAATAACTGAGTGGCCAGACTCTAAATAAAATTTATTTTTATTTATTATTTATTTATTTTATTTTGCTTGATAAACACTCTGATGCGCACCCGTCTCGCTCGGTTACAAAGGACAAAGCCGAGCCAGCTCGGTTGATCATGATCTGAAATTTGACTCCTAAACCCAATCGAGCTCAAATATGGCGAACTCGGGGGCCTTTTTCCCTTTGTAATAATCCAATCACTGCCACTGCTTTCAAACAACAACAGCAACACCAACTGTCACAAACAGCTGTGCATTGATAATTTAGCAAGTAGTGGCATTTCAAAAACCTTTTAGCTCGGACTGAGCTAGTCTGGTCTGAAAGATCATTCCCAAACGTTAGTGAACTGAGATTGAAAATCCAGTAGGCCTATAGGTGGAAACAGATAAGCTGGCAGACTTTCAAGGTCAAGCGAGAGCACGCATGTCAACGCCAACGTTGACAATTTACACACAACTGACATTGGGTAGGGCCTACTGTATTTGGTCATGTTATCGTGATATATTATCACATATATCATCATTTTATAAGCTGTGAATAAAGTAGTTCGTCCTACAGAGTCTGTATTTTTAATGAAATAATGTTTTTAAGTCATCACGATTACGAGTGTTTGTTTGCCTTGTTGGTAATCGTGTGTCCTAGAAGTTCCAGCTGTTTAGGCCTATAATGCCACCCCGCCCGAATGTGATGTCAATGTTTAGGAGCATCAAAATGTCATGATTTTATTCGTACCCTACACTTTATTAATACTTTATTTTAAGATTATTGGGCAAGGCTTGGCTTAAAATAGTCGTGTTTTTCTTCAAAAGCAATTTTAGAGATAGTTAATGTACTTTTTGCCCATCCTGTGGCCATAGTGCGTGGGGCCGGGCAGTGCTGCGAAACCCTCGGCGACCGCCACCTTAACTGGTTCCACCTATTGCACCGAGTAGTCCGAGCCCAGCTCGCCTGATAAACGTAGTCATTGATGACAAATTTTACATATTATCCTTTTAAGGGTTAAGTTGATAAAACAATCTGGTAAAAAACAAACTGCTGGAGGTCCCTTTCAATAAAATACTATCTAGTCATTAAGGGTGTCTCGTAATTGAGGCCACTTTGGTAGCCTACTTGTGTAGTTGGTGTGACCCAACTTTTCAATTTTTTTTTTTTTTTTTTTTACTCAACCTACAAAAATTTTAAAACGTCCTATTTAAAACAGAAAATGACTTTTAATGGAAAGTACTTTTGTTTAAAATAGCAAGGTTAAAGGTTTTGAAGTTTTTTTTGTTACTGTTACACCAAAAATGTGATGATCTATTTTAGTTTTTTGGGTGCTGGAATGTAAAAAAATAGTTACAAACACAATGAGTTGTTCTTGACTTATTTCATCAATGGTGAGTGTTTATGTTGATTTTAGTTGAAAAAAAGGGGTAGGCCTTTTGAAAAGTTGGGTCACACCAACTCCCAACAAGTACCGGCCACTTTTATTTTAGGGCATCGGGTATTGGGCATCTAAACCCTTTACGCTGCCAGTGCTAGATAGGCCCCAGGACCTACCCCTAGACGGCACTCTTTCGGTTGGGGTGTGCCAACTTTTTAACACTGTGATTTTAAAGGGGAAAAGCAGTAGCCCTAGGCCTAGGCCTAGCTACCGGGGTACTCTTAAGACTGTATTAGGGGCATAATATGTTAGGGGAGGGGGGGGTGGGGGGGGGGGCGAATAATAATATTGTAAAACGTACGCCCCTTTGTGCCCCCCCCACCCCTCCCTGACCTAAATTTTCCCGTAACATTGCAGTGTTAAAAAGTTGGACCCTCCCCCCCCCCCCCCCAAACTGCAAAAGTACCGGAAAAGCAAAAGGTTAGAGGGGAGGGGCGAAGCGCGTAATGTTTTAATAATTTTTGCCTGGAAAATATACGCGCTTTGCGCCCCCTCCCCCAACTTATGCTTTTCCCAGTTGGCTCTCACCCCAACCGAAAGAGTACCGCCTTAGACCTAGGCTTGAGGTTAGATAAACATTCTAACTTTGGCCTACGCTAGGCTACGCCTAGGCCTAAACTAGGCCCTACTTCTGGAATGCTTACCGTTTGATGAAAAGGGGCCCCGAGCCTAGGAAGTTATTTTAAACGAGCCCAACCAATCGCACAATATTCGTTCCAAGATAATTATGCCTTTTTCTGTCGCTGCCACGAGTCAAAAGTGCAGGTGCAGTGGTCAATTTCTTGAATTTACCAGTGCTGCCACTCCCACTGCCATCCATGTTATTCAGGGCATCCAACTGTCGACGGATGAAGAAATTATAATCATTAGATGTTGTTGTTTTTTTTATGACAAATCAAATTATATGCATGGTTGTTGAGGCCAAATGCATTTTATAAAGTCGTTAACTTGTTCCCAGGTCGTTATGATTGATTAATTTTTACTTTTCAAATTAAAAAAGTTAAAAACCCGTCTACATCTACGTTACGGCCACTGGTTTACGGTTTCAAAAAATACATGGCCGTAAACCCTAAAAATCATTGTCTTGGAAGCCGTTTTAAGAAGAAGGTCGAGTGCATGGCATCAAGACGTCAAGAACCACAACAAACATGACAGTGGCAAGGCTTTCCTTGGCTTGAAATTTTCTTTCCAGTACCTTCAGTGTGGGTAATTTGTCATAATTAAGTTTTAAAGTAAGTTAAATTGTCTGTCTTTTTTCTAGGTGGTAGGCCTAGGGGCCTACCTAGTGAGTGTGTTTGGGTCTGCAAGGCAAGGAGGGCCCGAATAGGCCTAGGCCTAGCCTCCTAGCCCCTAGGTAGGGTAGGCGTAGGCCTAGCTCTAGGCTAGGCCTACTTGAGAGGGCCTAGGCCTACCTCACCCTAGGCTAGCGCCTCGTCTTGTCTATGAGCTACCCGGGTCTTTGGGGTTTTTAATGGTGAACCTAAAGACTGGGTTAGCCCAACAATTACAACCTCCCATTTTGAAACTTGTTAGTCCATAGACCCATTAGGCCTACATTTTATTTCTTCACTGCTCAGAGAATTAAACCTTCCCTACAGCTACAGTAGCCTAAAGGCCGATGCACAATTGCCCGGTAACGAGAAGGGGAAGACACTAACGTTAAGGGCTTCGATGCACAATAGCCAGTGAAGCAAACCGTTGGAAACAAATCAATAAGTGTTTTACCTGGTAGTTATATGTTGTTATTCCGCATATTTGTTTTTAATTTATTTCGCATACTACTCCCGTATAAACCATCAATCAGCTGATAAATAGTTTTAGGACATGCACGTCTTGATTCCGATTGGTTCCGGTAACGTACGGAACGGGAACGTTACGGAAAGTTTAAACTTGGTGATGTTCCCGTTGTCGTTGCAGGGATACGAGAACGACCGGCAACGGGAAGCTTTATTGTGCATCGTGTCGTAAGTTAACGTGTGATTCAACTTTCTTCCCGTTATCGTTACCGGGCAATTGTGCATCGGCCTTAAGCCACGCTAGACCCTTAGCCTATTAGGCCTATGCTTCGAATCACAATATTGGGGGCAAAGGGTCCTAGGATTGCTAAGAACAAAGTAAGTGTAAACCAATAGGCTAGGGGCCTAGGGCCTAGGGATTTGACATTTGCTTTTGACGTGGTTAAAAGCCCTACCTCAGGATGGCGAATCAGACTATGATGAGTCAATGTCAACAACAGTCAACAGTCAACAAACCTATTAGGCCTACCAATGGGGGAATATTCCCATTCCACATCACTGACCACGTTTATCATGCGAACCGAGTTCCAGACTGACTTGGGTGGTAAAACTGAATTTCAGTTCAGTTCACTAACGTTTATCAAGAGCTTTCAGGACGGACTAGCTCAGTCCGACCCTAAAAGGTTAGAAATGTACTTCTTGCTAAATGTATCAATGCACAGCTGTTTTTGACAGTTGTTGCTTTGTTGTTGAAAGAGTGCGTGATTGGATGATTACAAAGAAAAGGGCCCATCGAGTTCACATATTTTGAGCTCGTTGGGTTTAGCAGTCAAATTTCAGATTGTATCAACCGAGCTGGCTCGGCTTCGTTACCGAGCTGGACTCAGTCCGGACTGATGTGTTCAGCAGGCGATTTCAGTCCGGACTCGGCTCGCGTGATCAACGTGGTCACTACCTGGACCCCATGTATACATTGGGGGCTCTTGATTCCATTCCACCACAAGGGGACCCTGAAAGTTCAATATTATATCCTTGTCAAGTTGGTAACATTTGTTGGTGTGTTTCAGGCTTCTTCACTGTTGATCATTAGATCTTGCTAGGTTGATTCTTCCTCCCTTTCATCAGGTTCTTCTGGACCTTGGTCTAGAGCTTGGATTAGAAACCTTTGAGGAACTGTCCCTCGGAGTCGGAGACCATTCCACTCCACCACTGTCCTTGCGTCTGTGACATGGCCTCTAACTAAACCACTTGACCGTTTCAGCTGTCGCCTGCTACAACAGACCACTGTCCTTGCGTCTGTGACATGGCCTCTAAACTAAACCACTTGACGTTTCAGCTGTCACCTGCTACAACAGACCACTGTCCTTGCGTCTGTGACATGGCCTCTAACTAAACCACTTGACCGTTTCAGCTGCTACAACATGAGTGGATCTTCAGTGAGGAGAGAATTACTTCCATCGCAAACATTGTCGAGGAAGAAAGATGACAGTGAAAAGAGAGCAAATGAATGGAGAAAATTTAGTAAAATTTCAGCAGAATCTATAAAAATTATTTCTGAGGTTACTGGCATATCGGGATTCAATGAGGAGATGGCAAACAAAATTTCGGAAGATGTAACATACCGGCTTCGAGAACTCTTACATGTAAGTTTTTCTACGTCGATACTCGATAGCAATTAGCCTACCGGTAGGCCTACCAATCAAAAAGAAATTGAGTTTAAATTTCCAATTTGCCTTTTGACAGAGATCAAAGGGGATTCAAGTAGGCTTGCGGTATTGTAAAGTAAGCCTATTTGATTGATGACACAATTTTGAGGTATTCCAGGCTCATCTGAACTAACTGTAGGGTAGATTAAGATAGGTACCAACTAGGTACCACCAACGTAATGTACACACTGGAGAATGAAAACATAAACCCTACTGTCGTGACTGGGGGGTCCTGCCCCCCTGCTGGACCCCCCCCCAAAGCCCTTGACTTGCTCACAGGAGATTTACTACGTATACATGCAAGGTTTGATATCGATTTCAAAATGTTTTGAGTTTTCAAAACTGTATGTAAACGCTTCGAAAGTATGTTTGGATCAGTTCAAGTCAATCCTGTTTGTGGTTGACTTGAAGACTAGTTTTGAAAACTGCCGTTGTAAACACCTGGCTGCAACCAAAACGCTCGTTACGTTGCAATTTGAAGTTATGTTTGCTAAAAGCATGTTAAGAACGTGATCTTGTTATTCTGAATTATGTTCTAAATGTTACGGCAAATGTTTTTGGTCAGATAACGAATTTCTACTTAATGTTAGACCTATACGCAATAAAATTATAAATATTCTTCTTTAGAAAACAGTGGAATTTTTGTTTAAATAATACATTGTGCTGTCTACCCGGGGAAATAAGTGAACTAAATAATAGTTTGAGAATGTTTTCAGATCTGTACTATCATGTTAACGCGCCATCGTTTTGACTTGACTCAAGTCAAAACTTTTTCAAAACTGCATGTAAACGTAGTAAGGTAATTGACAAGAGATTCCACCTTTTCAGCATACCAGTATATTTCTACGTCATAGTAAACGCAAGAAACTGCTGACCTCTGACATTGAAGAGGTGCTTGAGGACTATGATGTGCTGCCAATAT
The DNA here is from genome assembly GCA_024449915.1 of Sweltsa coloradensis. Taxonomy (NCBI): domain Eukaryota; kingdom Metazoa; phylum Arthropoda; class Insecta; order Plecoptera; family Chloroperlidae; genus Sweltsa; species Sweltsa coloradensis. The sequence goes on from JAMZAV010014570.1 coordinate 10,974, forward strand.
TTGGCCACAGTGCGTCTCAAAAGGGGAATCTGGTTTACATAAGCGAAGCCGACTTGTTTGTGGTGAACGATGAAGACGAAGACTTACTTACGCTGGCTTTCGAAAGTAAAGAACTGTTTCAACTTGGGGAGCCGTTAATAAAAGGTGAGTCACGGTCTAAATGTTTTCTCTATTCTTTCAAGACTGAGGACTAGCCCTATTAATGAGCACTTAAGAGGACGGGATAGTTGCGAAATTATAACCACGCAAAATTGCAGTTTTTTCGTGATATCTCGAGAACAATGCAAAATACCTAAAAACTGATTCTAGACCGAATTTTGGTTTTGTTAGAACAATAGGCCTATAATGCAACAAAAAATACAATATAATAATTGGTGCGGTTGTAGCCTATTAAGATGTGCATTTAATTAATTAAAATTCCAATAAAAACTTAATTTCTTTCAAAATTTCACAATTCACAAACTAAAAAGTAAAAACCAAACACAAACCGCCACTACCTACAAACGAAGGGCACAGCCATGGGCACAAGAATGGCTCCCTCGTATGCAAACTTGTTTGTAGGTAAACTGGAGAAGGATTTCTTAGCCACGCGACCACCCAAAACCAACCCCTGTGCTTCTTTCCGTTTCATCAACGACTTTTTCATGTTATGGCCACATGGCCAAAATCTGCTAGACATCTTCCTCACAGACCTGAACAATGCAAGTGTGTTAAGCTTCACGTAGGAATCTTCTCCCTCGTTTGTGGCCTTCCTCGATGTAGACATCCGTACTTGGAATCAGGTTTGTTGAGAACAGAATGTCTACTTCAAGCCAACCAACAAACAACTCTACCTACATCATGACAGTTGTCACCCTGCCTACACGAAGCGAGCCCTACCATTTTCATTAGCTGTGAGAGGCCGCCGTATCTGTTCTGACCCAACGACCTCCCCAAGTATTGCGAACGCATTACTAACGCGTTTGTGCTCTAGGCTATGACAAGACTACGATCCAACAAAGCATAAATAGACCAGTCAAACAGACCACCTCTCCACCCAATGACATCATACCTCTGGTCACTCAGTGGCACCCAGGACTTCAGGCACTCAACGGCATTTTGAAGAGCAGCCTACATATACTGATGTCCTCTACCAAAACCAAAAACCTGGTCAAGACCCTACGCTACCAAGAGTGACTTTCAGACGCCCCCCCAACATCGGGGACCTAGTCTTTTAAGAGAGACTGCCGTGAAAAGGATGCGCAGACTAATGAACCAACTGTATCCTACCCTTGCCAAGGTGGCAATGGCTGCTTGACCTGCCAAATACACCAACCCTCCACCACCTTCAGTGCTCAGGCACACAGGCAGGACATACCCCATTCGGCAATTTAACACTTGCAAAACCAGCAATCTGGTATACCAGCTCAAATGCAACCAGTGTCCTGCCGAGTATGTAGGCCTTAACCAAGAACACGCTCAGGTCTCGCATGAATGGACACAGGCAAGACACAAAAAACGGGACAATGAACAAACCAGTGGCTCGTCACGCAGCATCCCACAACTTGGGCTTTAACAAGTGCTACACAACCAGAGTGGTTAAAGCACTTCCTGCCAGCTGCAAGCCAGGGGAACTCAGAAGATGGGAGTTAGCACATCAGTAGATTACCCAATCCAGACTGCCACCTAACCTGAATATCCGCTAGACTCCTCCCCTACCTGTCACAGCCAATAATGGGCCTTTTTTTTTTTTTTTTTTGGAAATTACCTAGGCGTATATATATAAAGGCTTATTATTGGTAGGTACTCAACCAAATTAATGTCCCCACATTGAAATTGATTTAAATGTACAAAAGCCTATAGGCTAGATGTTAGTAGGTAGGTAGTATAGAACCTACACATTAAAACAAAAAGAATATATTTCACTTAACTTAATTTTACATGGATCTACAAGAGAACAGAGACTATGTTGTTTGATTTCTGACAGTGCATATTACTAAGTAATCAGCCTATTTTTAATCACTGTTTCCAGACATAAAGGTTTCTCCGGCATTGCAAGTAGTTGCCCCAGTTATCGAACCTCAGGCTATTGTCAAACTAGAAGAGAATGTTTCTTCAACTACCGGTACAAAGGCCGAGGAGGTGGACCAGAAAGAGCCACCCGCTCCAAAGTTACCGCCGCTTCTAATGACGTACTATAATCGTGTCACATCCGTTCTGCTCGGCACCTCCAAGAACCATTACGAGGTGGGAAAAAGACTGAGATGAAAGAAACGTACATAGGTAATCTTAAGTAATCTTAACATCATGTATGATTTGACGATGTTGCAAATTAAATCACAATCAAATTAGCACAAGGAAGCCACAAATCTAGACAAAACTGTTTGTTGGTATTTCTTAACTATGGTACATCTGTATTTTTCCACAGATAATAATTTTGCTAACTGCATTTTCAGAAAGGTCAATCTTGGTCACATGGCGTATGTAAACACCAATAAAAAAGTGAACCCTAGTTTGTTAGTAGGCCTAGGCCCTACCTAAATTACAATGTGTACGAGTGATCTTACTCAGGTAAATTGTTAACTGTAATCGGCACCGTATTTACTCGATATACTAAATAGGCTACTAATTGACTATTATTGACAGATGGATTCACATGATGGTTGCACCCCACTTTTTGAGCTCGATAATTTGTAATGGAGGCCCTACTTTAGGCCTACCTAGACCAATACTTGCATTAATCCAGTAGAGCCTACTCAGCACTGCAATGTATAGAAATGCCTCTGAACTTGCTTTTAGTACAGAGTATTAATTATGTTAGTCTATTGCTGCTCTATGAAACACAATAATCATAACCAATAATATTCCCCATTATCTATTTAAAGTAGATACTATATCGGATTTGTTTCTTGAAGTAATTTATATTGGTGTGAGATAGGATCCAACAGCTTACCTTCAAAAGTGATGGTGGTGATGGTCCAATTTATCAAGAAATTCAGCAGCCACCATCACTTTTTGAAGGTAAGCTTAAGCTGTTGTATCCTATCTCAAAACTAGGATGGATGATACTAATTTTATTTACCTAATCGATTAGCTGTAACAATGATTGTGAATGTAGGGACTACTTGAAGTGTCACAAATGTTAGTGAATGTGAAAAATGGCTAACTGAGCCAATCAATAAATACGTACTACATACACCAATATACTCCAGCTGATCGGTATTCTATCAATATAACATAACCTATGAAGTATAATTTAGTTAAGTGTAACTTCCAGGTGGTCATGTCAGACTTTCTGATAAACAACAAGGTCGGTCTCGTGGCTCCGTATCTGCTGAACATGCTCGCGATGGGTCTGCAGAAGATACCTAGTATGCGTTCGCGGTTCCTAAACTCCGTGCTCGTGCTGACGCGCAACAAGAGTATCGAACTGAGCTGCACAGTGTCGGTAAGTACGAGCGACACGCAGGGAACTCTTGTGGAACTATTCCTGACTGTGGTCCTGAGC
>JAMZAV010014571.1:0-12763 GCA_024449915.1 Sweltsa coloradensis
TTTAAGGCTTATTTAAATGGCTTTTAAATTTTTAAAATCAAAAAAACCAAAAAAAATTACCAGCTATTAACGAAACATGCTCATGCAGGAAGAAAGATGTTTTGACTTAGATAAGGTTTAAATACATCCTGTCGTGAATAAAAGCATAAGAATAGGCATTGTGGTGGTGCAATTTTCTTTTATGAAAATCGAAAATCGTTTTTCGAAAACCCCACAAATTAATGTCAGTGTCAGCTATAGTTACAACTCCGATTCTAGTTACTTATCTAGCTATTCTTTGAGTTATGACCTGGACAGTGACGTTACACAAATTGAACGCCCCCCCCCCCCCCCCCCCCCCACAACTCTACGCTGCAAGACACGTGTTCGACCACCTATATATACTAGACCATTGAGTATATAAGACTAGACAATGCATGTATTAATTGGTCTCCAGGTAAAAGGAATTCATTCCCTTCTTCGCAGAGGCAAGATTAGTGTTTTCTGAGAATAAGGGCTAGACATGCACAACAGTCACTCAACGCTCACAGCACAAAATCGAACATCCCTACATCTTCCTCGGGATTAATTTGTCGGTTTGTAAAAATATGTCGGTTTGTAAAAATATGTCTCGTCTGTTTAGTCCCATATGGCCGAACGACAAAACAGATTAAGCTGTAATTGTAATTTTCACAATTATCAAATCTAAAAAAACGATGTTTCATCGTCACAATTTGATTCCTAGAATTATTGATTGTTGACTTGTAATCTCTTTATAATAATATGTTAAAATATGAAAGATGTTCTTGATTGCTTCGAAGCAACAACGAGAAGAAAATACCCAAACAAGGTATTTGTATTATTATGTATGTAGGTATTTGTACAGAAGAATTAAAGCCCTAGTCAGCCACAACGTCCTTATTCTCATATACCATGCTCACATCCACTCACACATATCATACGGACTTATTTTCTGGGGAAACTCGCCACAAGCTATAAGAGTTTTTAGATTACAAAACGGGCCATTCGAATTATAGGCCTCCGAAGTAGACTGTGGCGCAGCCCTAGCGGCAGAAGTGTGTCAACTGGGAAGGTGTCGCGTGCTGCGGGAAATGGCTGGTAAAGATGCGGATTTAAACGCGCGAGGCAACAAATTAATCGCTAGTTTTGTACAAGATGGTACAACTAGCAAGTAGATGAATTTGTTGTGTTGTTAGATGTGATGACTAATACGTGAGCAAGCAAAACCCTAGCATTTATCAACTGATCTTCGAATTTACTGATGAAGTAGAAGGGTTTAGAAGACTGGAGTAAACTTTATTTTTTAATAAAGGCCTACTATATTAATACTAGAGGGATACCACTATTCTAACTAGGCGTTTGATTAAAGTACAGACATGCCCTGAGCTATAAATTTATAATCAAATTATAATTAGGGTACATTATTTTAGTGAATTACCTTGGATTTCAGCTAGGCCTACACGTAGGTCTAAAATCGCAAGTCATGATTCATGAACAATACATTAAAACCTTCATCGACAATAATTATTAGAGATCATGGCATGCAAAGCATTATTGGCATAACAAATTAACATAATTTAGACTGGACAGTGGACATATATGTCCAGATAGGCCTACATACATTACACATACCTACACATGGGTGGGGCGACTCTTATCCCTCCCCCCCATTTTACTGACGTAAACAATAGTTATAAGTTTAACTTACGTTTTTTATGGGTTAAGAAAATTAGCCTTTTTGAGTGACACCAATAACATAGCCGTGCTCATAAGTTCATAACCACCCTCCCCCATAACAACCCACTTCCCTTCCACCCTTCTGTTACGCCATAAGTAGTAATTTATGTTTATGAAGTGTGCACAAAATACATTTTTTCAGCATGTTAATTATGCACTAATGTTCACCCTTGAATTTGATTAATAAAATCACAAAATTTAGTGCATTATAAAGATAGAAGATCACTATTAGCCTATATGCAAAACATTCACTGACAATGCACTAGATATGTTCACAATTGAAATGTATTACAACAGATTTGTGAGGGTTTCGTCAAGTAATTTGAGTGCATCTTTGAAAATACGTTTGCATTAATGAATGTTTGTGTTTACAAACAAACGATGCATTAATGTCCACTATTGAAACGGTATCAAATTAACTATATGGGTTGACTCCTTCAAGATAGCACCCCTACCCCCCCCCCCCCCCCCCCCCGAATTAATTTGAGTATATCTCTTGAAATAAGTTAACTCTTTTGTGCACAAACTTGCACAATGTACTGTACAAGCAATGTATTGTATTGTACATTATTTCTTACTTGAAATTCGATAGGGGGAGGGGGGCGGCAACTTGTCCCACCCCAATTTAACGTCATCCTTGAGAAGGAATGTCCAAAGACTAGAGCAATTAATTTAAGTGAACTCATTACCTAGCATTCATCATATTGACACAACAAACTTTTCGTCAGGATTGCTGGTGACGGTTTTTGTTCCGACAACCTCCTGTATGAAGTCTCGAGTGTTGTATGACCTGCATCCCGTACTTATTATTGAATTAAAAGATAAGTTATATAAAAAGGTACTGATTTTTTTTGTTATTTTGTGAATGTTATAATATGGAACCAAATCTTGTGGTGTCATAATTGCGGTTGCCATTACGTTTATTTGATTATGTTGGCATGACATATTTTTAAGTACGTATCGTAAACAGTAAAAAATAAATAAGAGGCAATGTCGGGCTTACATAAAAATAAGTTATTGGCAGGCGAGGTCCATGATCTATGAAATAGTGGCCCTAATGAACCAAATCTCCTTCAAAAATCAGAATAGCCATCTGCAAATATTATTTATGCATCTAATTGTAGGCCTGCTCGAACATTTCTTTTCACACTGTATCAGTCGTCTTATTTGTTCCTTTATATTTAGAAATGTATGTGTTATTATTGATAAGGATCTATGCATTATTTATTCAATAATTTTAATAATATTATATTGATTTTGGTCCTGGGTTAAAGAGCGTACCGTGCACTTGCCGCATTCTAGCAACCTTGGCGGACAAATAATAAAGCTACTATTATTTTCGTACAAATCTACATTATTTTCCTTTATTTAAGTGTTAATGTTCGTATAGCAGCTCCCCTTTTCCAACAAACCACTAATAAAGTGCGCAAAGTAATATTTATGTGCATCAATGTAGCACGATCCTATGGTTTACACCAGCCATTTTCAAATCGTGTCACCTTCTAAACTCCTCCCGAGCGCGCTAGGGATCGACGGTGGCGCGGCGCGCGGCTACTTCGGAGGCCTATAGTAGAGCCTCTTGGCGTACCTCGTGTAGAAATATCTTCCCCACCCAAAAAATCTTGACCTTAGCAAGTACTTTGATACAACTTGCAGCAGTCTTTGTCAAATCAAACCCTCACCTCTTCAAATTAAAACTCAACGATTCATGACCATGATACACGATCGCAATCAAAAATTCATGTCCCAACTCTCAATACAACGCGTTTCTCCAAAGGACCTCATTACCAAAGTCTAACAATCTTCAATCATATACCCCCAGAAATTAAAAATATACAATCACTAGACTCTTTTAAATATACATTGAAATCATTTCTTATAAAGCGTTGCTTCTACACCATCAATGAATACCTTCATCCAGCTGACGTTTAACTTAATCTTGTGCCCGAACATAACATATAAATACCCCACCCATAGCTTAACACTCAACTTTCCTTCACACTCCTGAAACTACTTTGTAAGTTTCATGAATACAAATTAATATAAATAAACAATTCAATACAAAAATAAGTATTATGTATAGAAATAGAAGGAAAGATATTATGAAATTATGAAATGTATATTTTAATGTATATTTTTTATAAAATTGTTAACAATTATGTATTACTCTCCATAGGCTAGGCTATTCACTTTCTCTAAAAAGAGTTATACTTGTGCAATGTATGAGTCAAGGTGAATAAAGTTATTGTTATTGTTATTGTTATTGTACATTTTAACTCAAATACAAGGTGCGCGTACATTATCCTGAACACTGATGTAATACAATAGCTAAATTATCCAGTTTATTTGTTTGTTGCGTGTTTGTTCGTTTCGTGTGCATATTATAAACAATCTAGTTAATGATAGTTTGATGAAAAGGTAACATTGCATTAGAGGAATCCTAAAAATATTTTAAGCACAAAGTAATGCATTTGCTAACAAGTTACAACGACGAGCAACGATGTCTATGGTTCTTGGAATTACTATATTTATTATCATGGTATGTGGAGCAGCTTCCAGATAAATTTACACACAGGCACGACTTAAATTTATTTTTTATTTATTTAACGTCTATCCATTCCGTTAAAAAACTGATTTACAAAGGAGGACAATCTTTGCCTGCACTGTGCTGCCATTGGTGCAGCCAAGCTTGCATACTATTGTTTTCTGCGTTATGGAATTAACTATAATATCGGCGTATTTGTTGAAGATATTTAAAATTTATTTATTTATCGTCTATCCCATTTAGAAGTGAGATCGTAAAAATACAATTTGGTTTTAGCATGTATGTATTTTATTTGTTGCTAAAGTAAACCACTTCCGCGCCCTAAAAAACATGTTTATTAAGATTCATATTCTAACACTATATTGTATTGCACTTGTGGGACACACGTCCCGTTGTCAAAAAGGAATAAATAATAATTATAATAATAAACAAAACATATGAATGGAATGAGCGTAATGAAGACTTCAAATTTAACAACCATAAAAATTACTGTATTAAATACTATTGCGTCTATAGTATTGTAAAGATTTCCATTGATACCATTTCGCAAGTCTGCTTTGTAATATCTACAATCATTCTACAATGGACCAACGAAATTTATTTGCCCAAATGTATATTATTTTAAATAGGCGCGCAATAATTTTCGAGTTAGTTCGTGAGTTGACACACTTCCGGCCGGGCGCATCTACGTAGTTACGATCTGGACCGTCGAGTGGGGGATGCGTCGTTGAAATTGTGGGGCGACCTCTATGGGTGCACTTACTAACTTCATGCGCGGCCACGAGCTAGCAAAACTCTTGTGGCGCTCGTAGCGCTCGTAGCAGTGCAGAGTTGAACTCGATGAGTGAGACAGAAATTGTTGGTACAATATTTAACATGGTCGTCACGTCTCTAGCTAAGGATGGTTATATACTCAATGGTACTAGATACCTGGGTTTTACAAAAAGATTTATAAGTGAAAAATAACGTTACCGACATTGCTAGAAAATGAAATATGCGAATTGAACACAGGCTTCGAGTGATGCCCACATGAATCCTCCTCCAATGTCTGACCATAGTACTATATTTTTATAACTCCATGGTCTGACGACAAAGATTACCAATACCCATACCTCATGGAGAAACCAGCGCGCTTCAACCGGTTAGGTCATATTGCGTCGCCTGAGATATTGTAAGTAAAATAATTTAGTGTGTTGTGTATTTGATTTTATGTAGCTAAGTTTAAAAAGAAAAGAAGTGGCAGAGATGATGTTGATAGCAAAAGAAAAGCTGACAATTTAAATTAAATGTTTTTTATTAAAATTAAATTTTGGTTCCACAAACTACTTCGAAGGAGAAATTTATTTAAAATGGCCTCCGTTGTCTCATGATATTGACGTCTCTGGTGGACCCACGTTGCCTAGGTGACGACGAGTGAATTATGAGTTTTCTTCAGTTCATTTGGATTAAAGGCGCGTCAACCGTTAAATCAAAATCCCACACTCAACGGTAAAGGATATGGGTACGAGAGGCCCATACTGGTCAGAACCAGACACGGTAAGGGGAGGAAAAGGGGGGTAGCCTCATATAACTACATTTCAAATGACATGTGAAATTTTGGTTTGAGGAATTTTACTGTGTACGTTATAGTAACACTGTTTTTTCATTTTAACAGTAGTTGTGTAAATATTGTCCATCTCATACAATGTTCCAAGTGGTGCATATTAGTAACACCCTCGTTAGGGAAAAAATAATACCGTACTTTAGTGTATATGTATGAGTTTTATACTACATAGTTTAAAATTTTTCAGACCACCAAAAAAAAGGATCACAATGACCCACGTAAGGACATCGTTTTTCGAGCTCCAACAGACCGGCTGCAGCCTACACACAGATTGGGACCGCCTTGACAAGGCTGGCTGCAGCTGAAGAAGCTAGAGCGTTGGCAGACCAAAACATGCCACCGCTCTTAACAACATAGCTTGAAGTGCGTGAAATAAAAACATTCTTGATAGGTTTATGGGCCCGACAATTTTAACTGATACGGCCAATACCTATCGCAATTTACTTTACCTCGACAATGTTATATTGCCCCTAAACAAACAAAATTTTTTAAATCCCTATTGTTTATCCAATATAATTATCAAATTTAAAAATGCAAATGTCCCCGGGTAATCAACACATGAGTCGCTCACTCGTATAACAAAAAATATAAATAAAAAAAGGAATATTCACGTAAACTACATTGACTACAAGAAAGCTTATGCCCTAAACACCACCACACCATGGCTTATTCTGATTTTACAAATACTACGTATATAAAATTTAAATCCAGTAAATGTAAACTTTTATATGTGGTTTTAAGCATAAGCCCGGGTTTAAAGGGCATAGTTATTGATTCATAGCAGTTGTCAAAAAAGTTTGCTCCGACTGGGGTTCGAACCCAGAACCTCCGGCTTAACGTGCCATAGCTCTACCATTTAAGCTATACTATACTATATAGGCCTAATATATATTATTTAAAATATTAAGGGTGCCGGTTTTAAATTAGACGTTCCATAGGCCTTTAAGAATGGAAGCATTACTTCTATGAAACTTTAAAAGCTGTCATAGGCCCTATAGAACCCTGTCCAAACGTACCTAGGAGAAAACTCGTTTGGTGGCTCTCCGTTTCTGTTTCTATGTCGGTGTTCAAGCTCTCGTGTGCTCCAGATTGCTTCCAAACGAAGCTGTCGTGGTGGCCCCCGGGGTGCTGCGCGTTAATGGACAGGATCTGCAGATCGTAGTCGCATATCTGCAACAAACAGAATGCAATTGGAATTTCGTACAAAGTAGTCCTACCATCTAGGTGTATTCCAAATCTGTAAGGCATTCTCTAAGAGCTAGATTAAATTTAATGCTGGTTGTATGTTAACAATAAATGGTTACACTTCATTAATACTTTTTCAGATGTAAGAAAAAGATTATTATCAGTTTTGGGCACGTTCTTCTTCCTATACAGATTATTAATTTTAGTTTTACTTTTAAATTAATTAGGCCAATCATTTGACTGCATGTAAAATGAAATGTTTTAAACTGCACTGGTAATGATATTGGTAGGCCTACATATATTATGTATTTTTCTATGGCTAATTTTTCCTTTTATTTTCTATGGCTTGGCTCTTTAGTGATTAACCACCTAGGTCTAACTAAAACACATTAAAAACAACATGGTAGACCTAGACCATTTAATATAGCTATGTTAAAAGAATAACTTAAAAAGTAATAATTTTTTAAATTTAAATTTGTATTTTGGAATTGCTAGGATTTATGCGTACATACACCATTACATTTAAAGCTATGGTAAACCCTTTCCCGTTAAGAAGAGTGTTCTTGTTCTTCGTGAGTAGGTGTTACTAAAACAACTTGAGAACCACTAGACATCCAGCGATTTCCCCGGGAAAAACGGTGGCTTCCATAAATCTAAACATAAACAATTTGTCATAGTATTCCCATAGACCATTTGCACTGTGCAGAATACAACAGAATACAGAATACATTTTATTTTGATTAAGGAGCGTCAACCGTTAGGGGCATAATGCACCAACTCTAGCCTAAGGGGGTGGGGAGGAGGGCCCATGCTGGTCAGAACCAGCCAGGGTAAGGGGAGGAAAGGGGGTTTCTCACGTCGCTTCGTCATGTCTTTGTCATCGTTCGTTGTGTCATTGTCATCGTCGCCGGGGGTCGAAAGGGAAGGGGGAAAATTTCCCCCGACGACAAATTCCCCAGAGTCGCCTCTATTTTGGGGGAAAGAAAAATAACCCTCGTAAAACCCCTGTTTTTTAAGCGAGGGGGAATTTTTTTTCTTGGATCGCCTTTTCGATGCAAGCCATGCTCGGGGCCAATTCTCCCCCGGGGCCCAGAGGGGAGATTTTAAAAGGGTTTTGTACTTGTTGCACCATTTTAAAGGAATTGAAAAAGGGGAAAAAATTTAAAATCTAATCAAATCAAATCTAACTTTGGGCCTTCATAAAAACCCAAATTTCTAAAAACCCTTTGGGGACAGAAAACCCCTATTATATAAAAAAATTTCTCAAATATTGTATAAAAAAGAAACCCAAAGATTACCCCCAATATATTAAATTCAAATCGGAACTGCCCCAAATTTTTTTTAAAAAAAAATTTTTACTATATTGAAAAGGGCCTATTCCAGAAATTTGGACTTCCGTAATGAAGACCTAAATCAGTTTATTTTTAAGGGTTTAAAATTTTTTTTTAAATTTTGGGAAAATGAATTTTTTTTCTTTTTAAATTTTATTTTTTACCAAGGTCACATACTTTTTAAAAACGGGTAGTTTTAAGTACCATATCTTTGGGTTTTTGGCAAAAGGCCCATAGTATTAATATGAAGCAATGTGATGAAAGTTTATTTGTTTGGCCATTGGTTTTTTATTGGTAGGTGGGCCCCTACTTTTAATTTTATACTATTTTGTAAAACATATTACTTTTAAATATTTATGTTAAAACTTGTGTAAAGAAAAAAGGGACGGGGGCCCTTTACACAGTAAAAAACCTTTTAAAAATTGTAACTAAGGGAAAGGCCTATTTTGTTTTTTGTTTTTCCAAAGAAAGAAAAAAAAATGTGTATCCCTGGGGAATTTAAAATTTTTTTAAAGGGGGAAGGGGGACACTTTTGGGCTGTTAGAAATAGCTGTTCGCTCGGCCAAATGCATCCCCCCCCCCGTATATAAAAACTTTGCAAATTTTGTCAATAAAGCATACATAGACCCCCTGTGGTCAAAAGATTTTCCAAAAATTTTTACTAAATCAGTCAGAAAAAAATCACGAATATGGCAATTTTTTGGGGTTTTTAAAAAAAATCAAAATTTTGAAAAAAAAATTTTTTTTATAATTAATTTTAAAAAAAATTTTAAAAATTTTTGTTACTGCAGAGCACTATAATTCCCCCATTTTTTACCCAAAGTTTCAAAATTTCAGACACTGTCAGTTTGGGTGAGCGAACAGCAATTTTCCCCAAAAACGCATGTCCTATACTCTCCCTTTAAATTTGATTACTTTTTGGGTTTTAAAAAATTTAGAATGTTTGGCGCCGTTATTTATATGATAAAGTTCTTTCCCTATGATTTGGGGGAGATCAAATTGCCGGGGCGAAAAGGGATTTATATTTGGGTACATTCTGCTAACATTTATGATGGCCGTTTAAAAGGGGAAAAATCACACATGTCACATCCCGGGAATAACATTTTCTTTTGGTTTTTTAAAAGATTCCGTGAGTTAGACATTAATAAATACAGAAAGGGAAGGGGCGCAAAAAACCTTAGTGAGTGCGGGGGAAGTGTTGATATGGGGGGGAGAGGCCAAAAGAAGTGCAGGGGAAGGTGGACAGAGGTATGAAGTTACTACAGTTTGTTTGTGTATGAAAAGAAGACATAGGGGAGGCCCCAAGATTGGGAAAATTAGCACTCCTTGGAAAAGTCTTAGAAGAAAAAAAAAAAATTTAAAAATCGGGAAATTTTATTGAAAGAAAAAATGCAAAAGTTGGGGAGGAAAATGTTTACCTAAGTGCAAAAAAAAGAAAGGGGTTTTTCCATTGGTGAGAAGCTACTTTGGAAAAGGTTTGTTCACAAAAAAAATTTATACGTTTTTTCTATCATCAAGATTCAGTCGTCACTTATTTCACTCCGTGATTAATTCCGAAGTAATCCAATCAGCCTAAATAGTTTAGGGTAAAAAACCAAATAGATTTGAACATCCTTTGACAATATTAATTGATGATTGAGTAAAATATATATACTGTAGACAGATATAAACTGATTGATTATCAAAATGATTGATTTTGTGGTTGATTGGTCCGTACGTAGGTACGTGACCATTACATTATAACAGTGTTTCTTTATTTTTATTTTCCTAAAAGTGTTCTGTGTGTAACTGTTGGGTTGTGTTTCCTGTGTGTTCTGTAAAACTGTTTTTCAAGTCTGATTGTCATCATTACTGCCATGTACGGACATTGGCATTACAAAAATTAAACACAATAATATATAACTTACTAGCTGACCCGTCGCACGTTGCTGCGATGTTGTGTTGTGTTTATTTGTTGTTGTTGTTTGTTGTTGTGTTGTTGTTGTTGTTTGTTGTTGTGTGTTGTGTGTTATGCCAGAATTCTTCGCGGGAGTGTACTTCTCCATCAAAAAATACTATATGTGTCAACTTTCATGGTGATATGTCCAACGGTGTCGAAGTCAATTCATTGGTGAATCCTCTTTGCAGGCACTGATCACCTCGTGGAGGAGTTAGAACAAATAGCATAGCATAGAAACCTTCCCGTGAAAAAAATCATATATATGTGCCAAGTTTCATGGAGATCGGATGAAAAACGAATGTATCTATAAAAAAAACTTATATGTGTCAACTTTCATGGGTGATGTTCAACGTGTCGAAGTCATTCATTGGTGAGTCCTCTTTGCAGGCACCGATCACCTCGTGGAGGATAGCATAGAAACCTTCCCTTCCCCGTGAAAAATACATATATGTGCCAACTTTAATGGAGATCGGATGAATGGTGAAGTCTATTAGGGATGTGCGGTTCCAGTTTTTGGTTTTGGATCCGGTTCCGGGTAGTAAAGTCCTCGATTTTTTGGTTCCGGTTCGGTTCCGGCTCCATCGAAATTTGAACCAAAACATCGATTTATGAAAAACTGAGATTAACCACTTGACAACATAACAGGCCTATGAAAAACATACAAATATCTATAAAATTAACAGATGGCGAAGAAACGATGTGAGATCTAGCTCCGCCGTTGACAGAACCGTAGTGAAGTGACGGCTGTAATGGCAGAACCGACTCGGTTGGGTCTTTCCAGTCACGTGATACATGTGCCATCTAGCTTTCCCGTCGCGCGTGGCTGCATACGTAATGCAGCTGAGGGAGCCACGCTATAAGAACGGTCTTCCTTATCGAAATGAAACTTAATCTGTCATCAGTAGGCCTGCCATTACGTCATCAATAACATAGTCTGCGACCACACTACGCTACATTCGAAAAACTTAATTGTTTTTTTCACTTTATATGTTGAAGGAACCGATCACCACGTGTTACAAAAAAATAGATAGCATAGAAACCTTCCCCGTGAAAAAAATACATATATGTTTCAAGTTTTAGGGATGTGCGGTTCCAGGTTTTGGTTTCGGTTCCGGTTCCGGGTAGTAAAGTACCCGATTTCCGGAGCACGTCACTAAAAAATAAATTTAAAATAAATACATTTTTATTTTATTTACAAAAATAATGATTTTATCCTAAATTGGTATAAAATATAAAATAAGAGTAGGTCGGTTTCTCAAAATATGAATAAAATATTAATTTATGGATTACTGCGACTAACCTAAGAGTAGTCGGATCTCAAAATATGAATAAAAATATTAATTTATAGTAAGGGAGCATAGGTAATTGCGTGGCCGAAATGGTGAAAGAGCTATGTATGTGGTATCAATCGATTTGTATTGATCCATAGATAAACAATTTCGATGGTGAGAGTCTTGATTTTTTGGCTGAGACCGGCCATATCTAAAACAAGATGGCCGCCGCTTTCGAATTTTAAACTAGCGTATCTTCGTAAATATTTGACTGATTTCAATTTCAAAGGTACCATTCGAAAGGTAAATGATAGAAATTTAAATAAATGTTTAAAAATTTGCACGAAAATCCAATATGTTTGAGGTTATGTTACAAAAACTTTAACTGTTTACTTTACACTTTCTCGTTATGGAACGATATTTACTAGGTAAAAAGGTTTTACATTTTCTCAAGTTGCATTTTTGGTGGATTATTTATTTGTGTTTTTTTTAATGAATCCATGCATTTAATTTTCTGACAATTACAGTCTGAGTTTATTTAATTAAAGCGATGGCATGTGTAGATGAATATATGCTACTACTGTGTGATCTTTTAGTTTCATTACATTTTGTCGAGACACAATTGGTGAAACAATTAGATATTTGGTATCAATCGATTCGTTATGAACTGAACTTAAACAATTTTGATTAAGTTAATTTCGATTATTTTACTGAGACCTTCCATGGGCAAAAACAAGATGGCCCCCGTCATTAAACATTTAACTAAAATATCTTTGAAAGTATTTCGCCTATTTCAATTGTAAAGGTACCGGTTTTAAAAGGTAATAAAAGAGCTACAAACGATATACCAACAATTTTCAAGAAAGTTTATTTTTTTGTGGTTATGTTTTGGTTTGAATTTTTAGTAATTTTAACGATTTTTTTCAGAGCACAATAGGTGAAACAACTATGTATGGGGTATCAATCGATTAGTTATGAACCGTGATTTAACAATTTTGATGGGAAAAATTTCGATTTTTTACTGAGCCCTTCCATGGCAAAAAACAAGATGGCCGCCGCCAATGAACCTTTTGACTCGCATATCATTTAAGTATATACCTGAATTTTTTAAATTTACGTAACCGTTGAAAAGGTAATTTAATGACAAAAAAT
>JAMZAV010014572.1:0-10495 GCA_024449915.1 Sweltsa coloradensis
TTACGACCCGGGTACCCGTCCACATTACCCGCGGGTTACCCGGGTAGTAACACAAAAAAATCGTGTGGGGTGTCTAATGATCTGCGAAGAAACACGCTCATCAATTATCGTAATATCTCAGACGTAATTCTGTTCTATAAACAATGACGTGCCGATGAAATAGTATTTCATAATCACGAAAGAGAAACAGCACAGGCCATTAAGATAACACTCATGGCTCCTTGCATCTGGTTTATATCTTGTCAGTAGTCAAGGTCACGGATGTGTTGTCGCGGGGCGAGGGGGGGGGGAGGCTGGAGCGGTTATTTTGGCTCTCAGATAATTGTAACAAGATAAGGAAAAAGGCCAGTCTCTACAGTATCTCTATTCCCATGTGAGTAATTTCAGCTGACTTCAAGCAGATTGAAAACATTAGAGATGTTATGGTAATTATTTATGCGGTATGATCTCTGGCTGATCGCACGAGTGGTAAGGCAGGGGGGGAGGCATCATACTCGGCATACTGCCACAAGTCGGCGGCATGAACAAAGGACATTATAATTCAAAAGGAAAATGCCGCCAAGCACAAAAGATATGAGAAAGTGCATGTTTACATTAGCCTTCCGCCTACAATGTGACACCTCATTTCAGGAACCGGGTTTTATGGGTAAACGGGTAATGGAAACACGTACCCGTACCCGACTTCGTCGGGCGGGTACCCGATACCCGGGTACCCGTCGTCTTCCCTAATTGCCGGTGACGGGATTCGAAGCCGTAATCTCCGAAATCGAGTCTTGCACGTTACATATGATTTAAGTTTATCGGTGTATGAGCCATATACACATCTGACCTACTATTATTTATGTGTGAATCTATCTTTATTGAGGAACTATTCAATAGACCATTTTCAGAATTAACTGCGCATGCGCGCTCCGTTGCAAAGCATTATGGGAGAAAGGGCCTTTACATTCTAAATGCCATATGATTGGGATTGTGGCTGACTGCACTGCCATTGTTGGAAACCCAGTTCTCCACACACCCGAGCATATGGCATTTAGCATGTAAATGCCCTTCCTCTCAATGCTTTGTGCGTGCGACATAGAGGGGGCGCTGGTGACTTTGAAAATTGTCTATTAAGTTTTCTGTGATTTCTGTGATTAAACAAAATGAGAAGGTATGAGATGGAATAGATGTTGATAGTAAATATAATAATAGATGCATGAGACAAAGTCACTGAAACTAAACTACCAAAAATAAAATATTGTTAGTTGTTTGTTGTTACTAACTCACACAATGTGCCTTTATTATTTTTAACAAACTACAATGGTATAATGAAGCCTACTACTTTTATAGAACAATGGCAGCATCTAGAAACGCTTAAGCTGTGCCGCAACTTGCTCACTTCTTTGCCATCATCACTCTGCAAGCTGTCTACCCTCCGCCGCCTTTATGTCAATGACAACAAATTGGATTTTGAAGGCATTCCCTCTGGCATTGGTAAACTTTGCAGTCTTGAAGTATTCTCTGCAGCAAACAATCAACTAGAAATGATTCCAGAAGGTCTTTGCAGGTAAGGAAGGGTACATTATCTCCGAAGCAATTTAAAGCTAGTCAGTGCTAGCTTACTTTGAACGACCTTGCAAATGGTCACGTGATCAACTCAGCACAACCAACACAGAAAAACAAAAATATCATGTGCAATGGCAGCCTGATTTTAAAGCTCTGGAAGTACTTTTGACAGCTAAATTATTAAGTCATAGGTAGAGGTGCGTATAGCATTTTCAAATGTCATTTTATAGCGTTTTGTAGCATCTATTTTTTAGCTAATTTCAAAACCTTGTGTATCCTCTATGAACTTTTTTCAGATTTTTTATTTAAATTTAGTCATCAAGGTTGAATCAATATCAACTCAATAAAGATGTGTAAAAACTAAAAACAAATTATAGATACTATGGAAAATAAAATGGCACTGGAAAACCTTAGTTTTAAGTGAAAATATAGCGCTTTGTAGCATCTATTCACAAAACGCTATTTTCACGAACCTCTAGTCATAGGCTAATATCAACGTTGTTCAAATTAAAGTAGGATTTAAGATGCCTGCACCTACTTCATAAGAATCAAGTTAACCGTATATTTTGAAACAAAAGTTGAGAAGATTTCGAGACCACAGGGCCTACCTGTAGCAGGAGCTCATACCACCTATCCAGTGATGGCTGAATCTAAAACGATGTGTACAAGTCAGTCTGTGTCGTTGTCTAATTTGCAAGAATGGTATTGCCGCGAGCTCTCATTGGTCCTTTAAATTCAAACAATGTTGCCAACTGTTAAAAGTAATTATTGACTTTAAAATGTGTTTATTTATTGGTTTTAATTCAAATAAATGTCCAATCACACCAATCAAAACCAACCAAGCAACCAACCAACAAGCTGTCTATCAACTTCTCCATGGCAGGTGATGCCAGACTAATCATTTGTGTTTCTGGTTACGACAGCGTAAATTAAAAATTGCACATTTCTGTGCATTTTTGAAGAAATATTTTTTTTAAATAATTTGAAAATAGTTTTGTATCCTTCATAATTTAAAAACCAACATGACCTAGGCCTACAATATTTATTAATTTAGTGTTTTGGAAATTGTTGCATTTTCTCAGATAAATTATCAGTAACAAAAATTGGCCTACATTTAGACTTTATTTAGCAATATTAACATAAATTTTTGCTTTATAACTTTTAAATTTTAACACATTAATTTTAACTTTAGGCTATTTTGAATTTTTGGCTATTGCAAAAACATACCTCCCTCCCTATAGGCCCAGGCAAACCATTTCCATTTTCTCTTGAATATAAATCATAATATACCGACCGGTAATTGGAATTACTTTCAGATGTGGGTCGTTGAAAAAACTTATACTGACCACCAACCGTCTAATCACTCTGCCGGATGCCATACACTTGTTGACTGACCTGGACGTGCTTGACCTACGAGAAAACCCTGATCTTGTAATGCCACCAAAACCAATGGAAGTTCAACGTGGTGCCGGAGTAGAATTTTATAATATCGACTTCTCTCTTCAGCACCAATTGCGCTTGGCTGGTGCTAGTGTTCCTGTTCCTACACCTTCCGGCGGTAAGCTTTATGACGGAGCTAGACAAAGATAAGCTTCAAGACAATCCCAGGTCATCGGAATGTGATTGAAATGGGTCTTGCAGATAAAAGTTGTAACTGCATATTATCTTTAAAGATCCTTTTTTTCGGCTATGAATAATGTTGTACTCTTATCTAGGCTAATTGGAAATTTGATTTATGAACATAGGCCTACTACCTGGTAATACATTCATTTCATTTACTTCCAAATGTAGGCCTAGCCTATAATCTTTGTGCAGATTTATTTTGTAACATACCCAACCTCTCTATAGGCCTCTATAGGAAATCTATTTTTTTTATATATATATATACTATAGTATAGGCTTCATATATATATATATATATATACTATAGTAAGGCTTCTACAATCCATTATAATAATAACTTAATAAGCATCCCACTTAACTATAGGATTATGTAATGTTGACGTTGTAAAAGAAAAATTGATGTAGACTACATATTTTAACAGGAATAAGAAAAAAATAATGTAGACTACTGGTACATATTTTAACAGGAATAGGCTTAATATGTTGTACAGACTATGTGCAGTGTTGAATCTAGCTATAATCCAGGGGGGGGGGGGGAATAAATTGACTACATGCACTATATACTTATTCCTTCATTTTGAAAGCAAACAAGCATATTGCTTTTAAGGTTTTTTGTTAAGGTTTATGTTAGTAACTGTAATCAAATAGGCAGACCCTGGACGAAAAACGTGTGGTCAACTCACGAGGTCATGAATTCGATTTGTGAATGTATGGTAATTCGAAGAGTTCCGACTTCTGTTTAGGAAATTCCTAATGTCTTCTTTAACACACACAACAAAAACATGTAGAAATACAGCCAAACCTTACACACTCAAAAGAAATTAGATCTAAAAAAGGGCCAAGCTCATCTACCCTTCCACATTTGCTCATTCTTAATTCATAAACGTACAGTGTCCCGTAACAGCATCCTTGAAAAGCTTGGAAAAATAGAATTGCAATTATTAATTTAAACGTAATAGTTCGTCAAAGTTCTTTTTTTCTAATTAATTTAAACGTAATATCATGCAAATTCTATTTCGCCAAGATTTTCAAGGATGCTGTTACGGGACACTGTACGTTTATGAATTAAGAATGCGCAAATGTGGAAGGGTAGAAGGGCTTGGCTCTTTTTTAGATCTCATTTCTTTTGAGTGTGTAAGGTTTGGCTGTATTTCTACAAGTTTTTGTTATGTGTGTGATCTCATTACTTTTTCAAGTTCCATTGCAAAATTATTTGCTAAAATATAATAATTTTATCAAAGTTGATTTAATTTCTATGGTAGGTATTACCAATTAACAATAGGATGTAAAATATTTAGTTGTCCAAAGACTTGCTTTTTGTAAACAATGTAGTCGATTATTGTCTTGAGTAACTATAGTTACTTGATTATATTTTTGTATAAGGCTTTTATTGAAACCTTTATTTGGAAGCCTTCCAGCAAACTTTTTCAACTTTTTCTTTCAAAAGGAACTGTATCACTATTACCTTAATGCCCATGTAAAATATGAACGTTGTAGCCCCACCCGTTTGGCCAGAATCGCTGGGCAATTGAAACTGACGAATTACTAATTAGACAGTACCGGTAGTACTACCCTGCTAAAAATTCTAGCTAGCTTTTGCTAGCCATTTATCTAGCTAGCAATGGCTAGAATTAGGCTCACTAGCAATGACTAGCTAATAGGTTGTATAGTGCCGCTTTAGCTAGAGAGCTAGAATTAGCTAGCAGTAGCTAGACATGGCTAGAGCTAGACCTGGCTAGATGTAGCAACATGTAGCTAGGCTAGAAGTACCTAGTGGTAGCTAGACAAAGCTAGAGCTAGAACTGGCTAGAGCTAGTAGGATGTGGCTAGGCTAGAAGCAGCTAGCAATGGCTAGCATTGGCTTGTGGCTAGCAATGGCTAGCAATAGGTTGTATAGTGCCGCTTTAGCTAGAGCTAGAATTAGCTAGCAGTAGCTAGACATGGCTAGAGCTAGAACTGGCTAGACGTAGCAAGATGTAGCTAGGCTAGAAGTACCAAGCGGTAGCTAGACAAAGCTAGAGCTAGAACTGGCTAGAGCTAGTAGGATGTGGCTAGGCTAGAAGTAGCTAGTGTTAGCTAGACATGGCTAGAGCTAGAACTGGCTAGAGCTAGCAGGATGTGGCTAGGCTAGATGTAGCTAGCGGTAGCTAGACATGGCTGGAGCTAGAACTGGCTTTTTATTTTTGTACCTAGAGTAATGAGCCCCACAGGTTTCTATAAAACGTCTTTAAAATCAAAACAATAATATTTAATCAACAATCGGGTAACCAAGGTTACCAACTAAGGCCTGTAGAATGAATCTGAAAAAGCAATGTTCTAATTAGTCACAATTAATCAGGTAATATGGTTCCTCTCCTCAAAGCGTGTTTGCGTTCAATCTGAAATAAACAATCGTATTTATAATCAGGTGCAATGTTCAAATTCTTACTAAGGCCTGTAGAATGAATTTGAAGTAGTTTTGGGATTGTAGTTTGCTTTCTTCAAAGCGTGCTTGCAGTCACTCTGAAATAAACAATCGTATTAGTAATTAGAGGCAATGTTCACACACTCACCACGGCCTGTAGAATGAATCTCAAACAGTGTTGCAATAAACCTGAAACAGAAAGTGAGATCAATTGGTGACAATCATGGAAAATGTGGATCGCCCTGTTGTAGTAGTGTAGTGTAGTGGGCCTGCCTGCTGCCGTTGAAAGCTAGTTCGTTACTGTCGCATCTGTGGAGTCCCACACTCGCACGGACCGCGATGTAGAAGCTGGCGCTCGGAATGCGCCTCTCTACCCCACCTCCTAGGCCATGGACCTTGAGCCGACTGTAACCCCCCCCCCTCACCCATCACTGCGGTTCGGTTGGTCTTAGCGGTCTTAGGTGGTTTTAGATACTTTTAGTTTTGTACAAAGTATTGACTTTTGATTTCTGCTTGTTTTCTGTCACGGTCGTAATGGGGCCCTTATAAACCTCCCCCTACGCAGGACGGAAGGTCTAAGTGTGGTTTGACGTACGTAGATTTAATTTTAGTTTCTGCTAGGAAGACATCATGGTTTGGGTGGGTGTACCCATTTAGCCGACACGGTTTTGGTGGGTGTTCCCACCAACGGTGACTAAAATTACCACTGTACAAATGTAAAATCATACATTTCGATCGTTAAGGGTCTTCATGACATTGACTGTCTACGCGGGGCGGAAGGTCTAAAGTTAGTAAAGATCAGTGTTGTAAAGTAGCGCGCTAAAAGTAGCGCGCTACTGGTAGCACGCTACTTTCGTTCAGTAGCGCGACGGTAGCGTGCTACTTTTAAAAATGTGGTAGCGTAGCGAGTAGCATGCTACATTTTTAAAGTAGCAGTAGCGAAAATGCCGCGCTACTTCTTTTCAGTCCCTATTTTTTTCATGACGCGACTACCACCCATTGAACACAACACACATCCCAACCAGACAAGGTCGTAAATATCTTCGAAGGTCAGTCGCCTCAGTCGTATAGTAAACATCCCTTCCCTCCCGCCTGCTGCCACATACTTCACACAAAGATTAGGTGACTAATCTTTGCTTCACATACAAAAACTTTTCAAACCCATCCCTCACAATAGGGAACCTAAGTGGGCGTTGTCTGGTTCTCTCCGGTCAGCGTGGTATAGGCGATTAACCCGTAGCTAATTGTTTCGCAAGCGATAGCGCGAGAACCTGACCACGGACCGGAATTATATTCATACTGTAAGAAACTATAATCTTTCCTCTTTGCGTGGATATACATAACTCTGCTCTATCACAAATATTAATGACATTTGTTTTGAGTTGAAGTGAACTCTACATTTACACTGTTGCCAAACCTTCCAAACTGCTCATGAAAAAGCACGTAAAAACATTTTGTCCGTGGCATCAGCATAACATTTGGTATCCGACTTGCTTTGTGGCTACTGTGAGGTCACTGGGTTGTACTAGATTATACATTACTAATAAAATATCTTTTAATGTGCCAACAAAATCTTGAATGAAAAGTACATTTAGCAACCATGGACAGGCGCGTGGTATGCGAGGATGCCACAGCTGCACACAACGTGGCTGCGTCTCGCTTAGGTTGCCGCTCAGTCAGAGTACATTTGCGACAGCGCGCAAACATGGGTCCATTAATCTCATAATAGTTTAAATTTAGGAAGCGTCATCGAGCAAAGTAGAATGCCATCATCTTCTTCACAAAATTATGCATCTTGTGATGTTATTTGTTTAGATTTCTTTTACGCGAGTCAAAAGATACGGCGAGTAACATTTTCGTACCATGCTAATTCTTATGGGCGCTGAGACCAGAGAGAACCAATTTCCTTCCCGCCTTCAAAACTTAGGTTCCCTATCGCCTAATGGCCACGTTTACCTTAAGCCGGGGTCCCACGACCTGTTGATCGACGGGCCGCAGGTATAAAAAAGGTAAAATCCTCGCGCCACACGCCGTGGGACCGGGTCGGCCCGTGCTTGCGCGTCGCGGCGTGAGCTTCCCGTCAGTTGTCGGTAAATTTTGCACGCGTCAAAGAGAACGCGCAAGGGGTAATAAAAAATGGTCAGGTCAGGTAGTCCGGCCCGTACATGCTCGTTGAAGCGGTCCCACGAAGACCCGCTGGCTCGCCGCTCGTATGAATGAAAAGGCGAGATTTGTTTTGTTCTTCACCTTTTGACCTTTTGAAATCCGTCCTTACAAGCCTCCTCAACCAGGCTCGGACAAGCAGGTGCAGGTATATTTTTATATGAGGCTTGACGAGCCAACACGCCGTGGGACCGCTCAGTTTTTTTCTGAACCCGTATACCTGCGGCCTGTCAACCCACCCCGGCCCGACCTAGGCCCGTCGATCAACAGGTCGTGGGACCCCGGCTTTACATTTCATCACGTGGCGTGGTTGACAAACATGCTATGACCATTCGTTGTTTTGACAAACAGTTTAAAAGTTCACAAGACTGGTGCGATGAAGAAAATTATAATAACGGAGAGAATCTATGAATGGGCTTCCGTGGCCTACATACGAAACGAAAATATGTTTATAGTTAAAAGTAAAGAAATATAATTATAACCTATTTAGCAGCAAAGCTGCCAATACATTTTCGGTAGGACCTACAGACAGACAAATAAGGAACACGACAGGAAGGCCTACGAGCAATTGCTGTGTTCTGATTCCTCTCGTGATCTTTCAGCGTGGTAGGCCTACTGTTTGACGTCAATATGGTCATCGAGAATCGACCGGTCATAACATCAAGTGTTCTCGTAGTCAAATCAAACAAAAAATCAGTAAATTCCATTCTTATTTGTTGACAGTTTTATTAAAACCTAGAGAATAGAGATAGCACAGAGGCGGTCCATTTTTTTTATCTTGCTAACAAAAGCCATTCTTAATATCTTATCTGCTTCATTAGCCATTAGAACACCAGTCACCAGGGACTCCCGTGATGAGGACTATGCCCCCCCCCCCCCCCCCCCACCTGACGAACACTTCAAGTGACAAGAAGCAGATGACGTATTCTCTTGGTTCCTCCACAAGCGTTATCTTTATGGGCCACCCCGCCCACTCTGGGCTATAAATAGCACTGTCTCTGACTGTATCTTGCTTATACACCGCGACATGATTGTGATTTATGTGAAGGTCATTAACACATCACTATTGATAGCTAGGACGACAAGACTACATTGCATATACACTATTACGATAATTTACGAGCTCGTTTTTAATCAGTTATAAGAAATCCTTATTGATTTCTTTTTGTGACTACCCGAGTCACCCGAGGGTATTGTGATCGGGTAGGCCATACCCGCCACGTAAAAAAGTCGGCCCTGGAGTGTAGCCCAGTCTTGAAGGCTTGTTGTAATTTTTGTATGTGGCTTTGGGCGATCAAAGTTGTGTTTTTTCGGAAAGTAGCGGAAAAAGTAGCGCGCTACTTACGAAAAGTAGCGCGCTATTTTTAGAGAGAGAGTAGCAGTAGCGGTAGCATGCTACATTTAAAGAGAGAGTAGCAGTAGCGATAGCATAATCAAGTAGCGTTTACAACACTGGTAAAGAGACGCGTGAGTACAGCGAACGTAAATAACGTATAAAAATAAGACGAATCGTGATCAGATCAGGCATGCTCATACAGTGCACTGTGCAGTTATTAGACGACTGCAGGCGCGTAGGAACTCCTTTTCGATTGGGGGGGGGGGGGGAACAACAAATCTGCTGCCAAACACGGGGGGTTTGGGGGGCGAAGCCCCCCAACAACAGCGCCGCTGGCGAAATTTTTTAAAATTAGGTTTTTAGAGTGTGTTTGGTGCGTTCTAGAAAAAAATCGTAGGCTGAATGCAATACCAAATTAATGTATTTTTTGTACAGTAAAAACTATAAAACTAAAAATAAAGTTGGAATAGTTAAGAGATAGATCATGCATGGCTTTTGATCCAGTTCAAAAGAGCTGAAGGTCTTTTCTTCATTGTTCTGAGGTTCTCCTTCCTTCCACTGTCAGTGTCAAGTCACAACAGTTACTTAAACTAACCAGCCACAAACAAGTCTTCGTTAAACACACACCAGTACCCCAGTATACGGACTGCAATACCGTGTCACAACATCCCGACGCAACCTATGCCAATTATATAATGTACTTTTTACTCATTTACAAAAACAAAAGAATCAAAGTGGGAAATTCAAAATTGAAAATTCGTTATTCAGAATTTGTTTCCGTGCGTATTTACGGCGAGACTGAATTTCTAAGATTCTGAAGTGGGGGGGGGGGGGTCACGGTAAAAAGTGGGGGGGGAAACTCCCCCCATTCCCCCCCCCCTTCCTATGCGCCTGGACGACTGAGCGTAGCGAATGAGTCTTACAATTTAAGTTAAATGGGTCTTCGTCGTGATTGTGTGTGAAATGAATGTTTGTCCGATGCAATACGGTCAAGCAGATTGAGCTGAAAGTTTAAACAGACGTCCGGTACGAGTTTACTGAGAACTGCTAACAAAATGATCAAAGTCCGTTGCGATTTAAACCTACAAGAAATAATTAATTGAAAAATAGTCTGCAAATGTGTAGGATCTAATTTTACGACAATGGTTTTGTTCTTGGAGAAATCTTTTTTAAATTTATTATTTGTCTCACTGTATGCATATGCGGTGACCAAGGTGTATCGAATCTTTCACGCCCAAGGTTCCCCAACATTCCGCTGGAAGATTGAGTAAACCTTGTAATCTTAACACATATTTCGTACTGGCTTTTTTTTATACAACTGTATATGCATTTCAAAACAATATGTTTTATCATTTTTTATTACAATCCAGACAAAAATCTATCGCGACCGTTGTTTGAACCCGGGTCTCCAACATTCCGGG
>JAMZAV010014573.1:0-13760 GCA_024449915.1 Sweltsa coloradensis
AACGACTTATGCCGCCGCCCAGAACGTTACTCCGGTCACTGACAATCTACTAGAGCCCAGGTCCCAGAAGATGTTGTAGAGAAGCTTAACCTGAAGAAATTAAAATACAAGTTGAGCTATGATCGACAGACAAAAGAGCTACCGGGACTAGTATTCGGACAGAACATAAGAGTTCAGTTAAATCCTGAAAGAAAAGGAGGCTTATGGAAAAAAGGAACAATAACCAGAGTCCTTGACCCCCGAACGTACATAGTGGAAGTAAACGGTAGGCAGTACCGGCGAAATAGGCTGCACATCAGACGAGATGAGACACCTGAGGATGACGGGGAGCTCAGTGAAGACCGGGAAATGGATACGAATCAAGAAGTCATCCAAGCTCCAAGCAGTGCAACGTTAACACAGATGCAGGCAGAAGTTGGGGGCGAGACATCCCAAGAGCCGGGCAAGTCAAGAAACCATGAGCCGAGGAAGACTGCGAGCAGAAACCAAGAACCGGGGCAAGTCAAGAAACCATGAGCCGAGGAAGACTGCAATCAGGAGTGAGGAAACTACGGGTTCAGGTTTAGGAAAGCAGCTATCCACAACGATTGACAAAGGTTCGGAAACGTCTAGAGCAGGTAGAGAAATTAGAAAGCCTAGCCACCTCAAAGACTTTATGTTAACAAAGAAATGAACTTTCCTCATTTGGATGGATCTGAAATGGTATCATATTTCAAGTGTACTTAGCAGCTTAGTTTAGTGTTATAGGAGGAGATGTTACGAGTAGTACTCCTACTTTGTAAGTCCGCGCCTACTTCATAGGCCTAGGTGTAGTTGTGTCTTCTAGAAGGCAGTGCATTATCATGGCAGACGCTTACCAGATGCCGATATCGAGAGTGAACAAGAAACCGTGTTCGAGCCAAGAAAGTCACAACGGAAGAGATTTCCGACAAGAGTTCTCGGTGACGAGTATGTACATCTCATCACAGACGAGCCCGAGAACCTGAAGGAAGCATTAAGTGGGAGCGAGGCTACACAATGGCAAAAGGCAGCAGATGAAGAGATGAAATCAATCGTACATAATGAGACTTGGGACCTCGTAAACTTACCAGAGGGAACCAAAGCTATTAAATGTAAATGGGTCTTCAAACGAAAGGTCAATGCTGAAGGGAGGTTGTGCCGATATAAAGCTAGGCTCGTAGCTAAAGGATACACGCAGAGGAAAGGGATAGATTACGATGAAACCTTTCACCGGTCGTAGGGTTCGACACCCTAAGAACAGTTCTCGCATTGGCAGCTGAGAATGACCTGGAGGTTCATCAACTTGACATAAATACGGCATTTCTACATGGCGAACTTCCCGGGGCCATATATATGGAACAACCCAGGGCTACATTGAACCTAAAAATAAGCAAAGGTATGTAAACTAAAGAAATGCTTGTATGGACTCAAACAGTCGAGCCGTATATGGTATGAAAAACTTGATACCGAGTTACGAAGTATTGGGCTCGAACAAAGCACAGCTGACCGTTGCCTATACCATGGTACAATAAGAAATGCAAAAATCATTGTTTGTGTTTACGTTGACGATCTTATTGTTTCATCGGAAAGCATAAATGAAATGAATCAGCTGAAGAAACGACTAGCGGCCAAGTTCGAGATGAAGCACATGGGACCAATTCACCACTGTCTCGGAATTAAAATAACAAGGGACAGAGACGCTGGAACGATTAAACTAAGCCAAGAAAGCTGCATCAACAACATATTGAAGAGATTCAACATGTCTGAAGCAAAGCCAGTATCTACTCCTTTGGACCATAATCAGAAACTTACCAAGGTGATGGAACCTGCGGAAGACGCAGAAAGAGAAGCTATGGCTAAAATACCATATTTGAGTGGTGTCGGCAGCCTAATGTATGCTGCGATGGCCACCAGACCAGACATAGCGCACGCTGTCTCTGTCGTTAGTCAGTTCAACTCTAACCCGGGACAAGCGCACTGAGTGGCAGTAAAGCGCATAATGCGTTATCTAAAAGGGACTGCAAAGAAGAAACTCGTCTATCGCAGAGCATCCGGAGAACAAATGGAAGCCTACAGTGACTCCGACTGGGCCAATGATATCGATACGAGGAAATCGATGTCCGGCTACGTTTTCAAGCTCGCAGGTGCAGCAGTTAGCTGGCGAAGCAAGAAGCAACCGACAGTCGCCGTCTCAACAACCGAGGCGGAGTACATGGCACTCAGCCAAGCTGCCAGAGAAGCAACATGGCTGAAACGACTACTGAATGAATTACCCATTGGGGGTGACCATCAACACATCGTAGTGTGCTGCGACAACCAAAGCCCCTAACATGGGCACTACATGGGCGTACGAAGCACATCGATATCTAGCATCATTTTGTCAGGGAGAAGGTGCAAGAGGGACATATTTCTATGAAATGCCTACCCACAGAAGAAATGATCGCAGACATCATGACCAAAAGTTTCCCCCTGCAAAGCACGGATGGTGTGTGAAGAATTTGGGACTCTTGTAAATTAAGACTAGGCCTATGGCAAGTGGGTGTTATAAATGTGCCATAGTCCCTCAAATTTAAATCTAGGGCCTTATGCCAGTGCCCACCTGGTGCTAGATGTATGAACTACAAACAGGAAATAACTCTATTACCCACAGTGCACCATTGCTTCCTGTGTTGTCATCTTGTCACAAATGTCTGTGTGCTAGGCCTAGCCTATTAGTGTTTATCTATCTTTAAATATCAATAAATCCACTTTAATTTTCAATGTCAACGTTATTTTATAACATTTTATCCAAAAGTCAAAACACATATTAATGCTGTCAAAAAAAATCAGCTGCAAATAAAAGTTAATACAAGATGACAAACCTCAGAAACTTACTATTTTTGTGCCCGGTCTAGCCATAGATATTGATATGTAAGGCCTTGGCCTGCTCTATATAACCTCG
The DNA here is from genome assembly GCA_024449915.1 of Sweltsa coloradensis. Lineage (NCBI taxonomy): Eukaryota > Metazoa > Arthropoda > Insecta > Plecoptera > Chloroperlidae > Sweltsa > Sweltsa coloradensis. Next base: position 2,942 of record JAMZAV010014573.1, read on the forward strand.
CTCAATATTCATACGCCTACCATATTAATTAATTAATACTCTTTATATTAATTTATTAATTTATTATATTATTATTTCCTATTTATAATAATAAGGATATTTCTATATTGTATATATACATATATTTATCAACTCATCTTAGGGCCTAAGTACTTAGCACTAGCTTAGTTTTTAGTACCAAAACATGACGATGCCTATATTTGTATCTTGTACGAATCGACTGGCGAATAAAACTTTACTTTACTTTACTATTGATATTGAATAGGTGTTCAATATCTATGGGTCTAGCTGTCGTCGGTAGGGCCAACTGTTGAAATTTAGATTCAAGAAAAATGAAATTCAAAATGAGTGGGGAAAACACAAGAAGGTTTACACAATAAAAGAACAGTTTTTAAAATATAATTATAATGAAATCAAAACAATTCAAGTTACATTTATAGTTGCAATCAATCTTAAATTCTCAATTCTCAAAGTTGTCAACGTTCTCAGCATTTAATCAATGTTCCAAAGTTTCAATAGTTTAGTCAGCCATTTCTTAATATCAATATTATCAATGTTTATCAATATTAACAATTTTATAAAAGGTTCGAAAGTTCGTTCGAAGATAGAAAGTTGAAAGTTTGTATTACCGTGATATCGTAGATAATTTCTTGGGTACTATGTAGTTTGTAGTTGGTTGTTACCGCAGTTAGCCCCCTAGTGCTAGTGTGGGGTAGGCCTCGACTAGTGTAGAGTGGTCCGGTTCCTGGTTTTCCCTCCCCGTGTAGTAGGTATGTGTCTATCTGCCAATAGACCAAGATGAGGAAGTCCCAAAATCCCCCGCCCGCTCAGCGTGGTTATTGCTAAGAGTGTAGTTTGAAGAGTGAACCTTCTTCTTTCCAGATTCATTCGACTGACAATTTTTTATATGTTTTGCGGCGTATTGTAGGGCGGAGTTAGTCTTTTGATTGGATAATGGATAATTTGTCATTTGCGTCACTGTTGTCATGATAACGGATGAGAAGTGGGGGGGGGGGGGGGGCAATTCTGCTTGCAGTGACATTCAGATCCACGGTACTGAATGTTATGACGTTTTTGGGTTATGCAAGGCATTTTTCCTAACACAAGAAGAGATTGTGACGGGCATCGAAGAATGGTGAGTCAAGGGGTTATGCAAAGGGTAGTTATCAATTGACAATATTGGGGCGGTACGATTTTTTTCACCCTTCAAAAGATAAAACTGCGTAAAGGGTTTAAAGGGGAATCACGTAACGTTGTGCAAGAACAATTGATGGGGCCTAAGCGCGAAGAGATTGATAAGTTTCCCCACAAAAAAGGAATGTGTGCATAAATAGTGGGGGAAACCCACCGGGGACCCCCGCGTGGTACGCAATCGGGTTTTTTAGATAACCACAGGGGAGAAATGCACTGTAGTTCATGTTATAATCCACTAGCTTTTAAATTATAATTATTATTATTATTATTATTTTTATTTTTATTATTTTTTTTTTTTTATTTTTTATTTTTATTTTTTTTTTATTTTTATTTATTTTTATTTATTTATTATTATTTATTATTATTATTTTTATTAGGTATTATTTCGCGCGTGGCTGAGAAAGGCGTATTTTAAAAATAAATTTGTTGGCTACATATTTTTTTTATTTAGAAAATTTAAATTTAAAAATATTAAATGATTAAATTTGGGTTGTCAAAACCCTCAACAAAAAAACTGTTATTTAAAGGCTTTGTAATCAGGGTGGGGGTCAAAAACCTTTAAAAGTCCATGAAAATTGGCTGAATGAAAGAGTACCTTTAATAAAAAGTAAAAAAAAAATTTTTTTGGTCGGGACATAACCCCAATCAGCCATTCCATTATATATGTATTTTTGAAATAAGGGGATCACAGCTATGAAAAATTTAATTTTTGAAAATTGGTTTTTGGTTTATATTTTTAAAATTTCCTTTAGCTTCAATTCCTAATAAGGACAAATAAATTTCTGAAATAATATTTGGTTTGCGATTTTTTTTTTTCCCAAACATACAAAACTCGGAAAAAAAACTCATTTGTACCGTTGACAAAAAAACAAAAAACCAACTAATATTTCAGAAATCTATTTGCCCTTTATAGCTGAAGTTGAACTAAAGGATTTAAAAAAACTATATCCAAAATCCGATTCTTTTAAAACTTAATTTTCACCAGCTGTGCTGTCCACTCATTGTCAAAAAAAAAACATATAAGGCCAATTGTGAGGTTTTTCCTGCCCCCCCCCCATTTTTTTTTTGACTTTTTAAGTAAGGCCCTTTTTCATCAGAAATCTTTTCACCCATGTTCTTCAACTTTAAAATTTTGGGCCCAGAGGGGGTACAATACTTAAAGGAATTTGAATTTAAATTTTCACCAATATTTTGTATAAAAATAAATATAATAAGAATTTCCATTACCGATCTCCGATTACCCGATTACCGTAGCCTCCTTTAAAAATAAAATATATTATTATTTTATTTTTTTTTTATTTATTTTTATATAGTATTATTTAAAATTTAATACTAGTAAAAAAAACATAAAAAAAAAATTTCAGACGCCGCGCCCCCGGGAGGCCGATCGTGCTTCGGCCCGGGTGCACTCCAGCGTGCAACGTCACTTCTGCTGCCCGTCCGCAGCGTCAACACCATGTTTTTTAGGGGGGGTGCGCCTGACCGCACGGCGCACGCACATGAAAAAACCTGATTTACTCTTGAGCGCTAATAAAAATGGTCGTTATAAAGCTGGGGGAAGAAGAATTGCGATCGATCATTTTTCAACCGATTCACGAAATTCGTATCACAACGCATTAAATTGTTTTTCCCGGGGGCTATTATCTTTTTTTCTTTCCCAACTTTCTTGCAACGAGAGATTCACGCGGGGGAAGTAGTGAGGGGTTTTCCCAAAATGAAAAAAGAGGGCTAGGTCCGGCCTGGGCCTATTTTTTGCGTTCTACCCAGGCCACTGCGTAGAGTTTAGGCCTGACATGCTTTTTTTACTACGAATGTAGGCCTAATTGTGTAGTGTGTTTGTGAGGTTGATTACAAGCTCTAAATCTTTGGATACCCTGTATGAAGTGTTTCGTGTGTATTTTAGTTCCTTTATCCATTGCAGTTCTATGTCTTTCCCAAATTCAGGCTATGCTACAAAGCAAATAAAAAAAAAAAACGCGTCACCGGTATTTCAGAAATCGAGGTGCCCCCGGTCTCATCCAACTCGGATAATAGAGTTCTTACTGAAAATATTTATGCATAAATTTGTTATTTGCAGGTGACTATTGGCTTAACTTTTAATCTGTTTTTTTTCTTGTTCTAGAGTTTTAAAATTCTTTCCCAAAGGAAATTTATTTTTTGGCTGCTATAACATAATAGAAAAAGTGAAAATGATTTGTGCATGGTGCAGTTATGGTCATGGGCTATGTTTTAAATTCCATGCCTTGTCAAAAAAATGTAGTAAAAAAACTGACTCAAAAAAACCAAAAGGTATTTTTTTGATCATCAAAATTTACTATTTTTAATTTTAAAATGGGGTCCAGAAAAACCCTTTTCTGCAAAGGAAATTAACACCTTTATGTCCCAATTTGGAAATAAGGGGTAACTCCACTCAGAAACAAGTTTTCGCTGCAAAAAAGGCATTTTAAAATAATACCAAGGCAGGTTGTAGACCTCTTTTTAAGAGACAAAAAAATTACCCCCCCAGCCTTGCACTTTTAAAATTGAACTTTTTACTCTTGTGCATTGAAATTTAAAAACTATTCAATTGAACCCATGCTTGATCCCAAAATACAAGAAAAAAATACAAAGTACGTCTCAATGTAACCTGAAAATGTGTCGAAAGGAAAGGTCTTTCAGTATGAATAAAACTTGTAAAATTTGCTTGCCTGAGAGTTTAAAAAACCATAAGAGAAATAAAACAGTTCAAAAGAAAACCTAAAGAAGCCTCTTTGATAAGAGCTATTCATATTCCTTTAATTAGTCTTCGTACACGATTGCTACTTTTCCTATTAAAAATATTGATCTTTGGTTGGTTATACTATTCCCTCGTCGATTGCGTGGGGGCCTGCGGGTTTGCTTGGTCCCTTTGGTTTACGTCGCCCACTGAAAATCATTATGTGACTGAGTGGTTAACTCTAAATACGGATTATTTATTTATTTTTTTATTCTGTGCGAGAAACCTTTTTATTATGGTAGTTTGTTTCACTGTAACCTATAACTAAAACCCTTTATTGAAATTTTTTTTTTTTTTCCACGATGCAACAAAGAGTTGGGCCCCAAGAATAAAGTAGTGCACTGCTCCCCCCAACCTGTTTTAATGTTGGTTTCCGTTGGATAGGCCCCTATTAAAGTTATGTAAAGTAATGAATTTGAATAATATGAAAATTTTTAAGAGGCTGTTTGAAATAAAATAAATGTGGGCTATTTATTTGAGGGAATCATGGACAGTGATTTAGCCCTAACTGCAGTTTGCAGTGCCATATTCCCGCCATTTCCCCCTCTTTTCATAACCCCAATTTTTTTAAATACATAGTACCGGTACTTGTAAACAATTGAAAATAATACTGAAATTGTATTTTCTATGTAGGTACCCCTACCGCTTTTTTCTTGTTTTTCTTTTAAATACTATGTTTTTTTGTATGTTGCCCTTTTCATGACGATGTTTTAATATCTAACTTTATGGCAAATTTTACGCACAATGTTTATAAAATAAAAAATTATTCCTACATGTCGGGAAAACTAGTTTCCATTTTCGGGGAAAAAAATGAGATTTTATTAACTTTGGCATGTGCTGATATTTTCCGTAAAGTTATTAAAAACATTTTATAATATATACCTATTTTTAAAATCCACAAAAATATTTACTACAGCTCGAAAAAAGTACATAGAGATTCGGACTTAAAATTCAACAGATTTTTTGCTACTTTAAACAGTCAGTATAGCCCTCCTAGTGGATAACCGATACAAGCAGAAGAGTGTTTGTACTAATGTAAAAACTTTGGTTTTTTTAAAAAAATGAAACTTTAAACAGGTATAACGTTAGAATTAAAATACAAATTGTTGGGACTTTTCCTTTTTTACAAAAATAATATCTTTTTTTAAAAAGGTGATATTTCGCTTTTTTACAGAAAATAGGAACGTTTTTTGAAGGCCTCATTGTTTCGCGCATAAAATGGATAGAAAACACTTTGAAAAACTAAAATAACGGGGTCATTAAAAAATCTCGTGACAAACAAAAAATTTTAAACAAACAAAATAAGAATGTTTTTAACTATTTTTTTGATTATCTGAATCCAAAAAACTCGAAAAAAAACAGAAATGAAACAAAGAAATATGAGTGGGCCTGGGCCTAATGAATTAATACTCCTTCTACTCTTTTTCTACCTTTTTATGAAAAATGATTAATTTCCTTTTTTTGGGAAAACCTTTTGTCTTTTAGCGGCGGCAAAGTTTCGCCAAGTTTGATAAAGAGCACGTCAGCAGGTGTTGACATAGTTTATTGCCTACATAGCAGGGGAACCCCTAACGCTTTGTGGCGTCTGTACTGATTTCGATAAAAACTCGAGGATCATCCCCCTCCTCATCAGAAGATTCCCCTTGGGCCGTTTTTTTCTGTACTGAGTTGACGATCTCTTCATCGGCCAAAACTTGCAAGTCATGTTACTTCAAATCCCTGCCACCCATTTCCTGAGTCCTCTTCCCTGACTCATCGCAACCTGAAGTTGCTTTAACAATGGCCAAACACAGCAGTGTATTCCCGGTCTTCGTCTGGCTCGGGGGCCCAACCTTCCTTACAGGTCGTATTGTTTTCAAAGATCCACCCTCTACCTCGGGCCACAGTTTACGCCACGACCTGACAAGCGTACGGTTTTCTATCCCCATGCTTCCGGAAAAGTTTAAATACTGTCTTTAAAACGGCTTTTGGGCCTACACGACATGATTTTCTTCTTTACCTTCACATCATACTCTATTTGACCTCGGCTCATTACTAGCGTTTAACGCGGGGTTGGTGGGTTTTTCGTGGGTTAAATTCCCCTTTTGAACGATCGCAGGTTGTAGAAGGGTTTATTTTCAAACCCCCTCCCAACCCCCCCCAGTTACTCGTGTTTTTCTTTGCTACGCTAGTCATGTGAAAAGTGCTTTTGGGCGCCAAAACCCTGGTAAGTCAACATAACCTCAAAAATTTGTCTTAAATTTTTGTTGTCCGACGCTAGGGGCCCACGTCTGTTTGCAGTTCGTTTTTAAATAAGTTAAAAATGGCTGCATATTCCGTCGAGGAAAGTCACCCTTATTAAAAAACTTGGCCAACCTGAATACAAAATAAAAATTTAAAAAACCGCCTTCTAAGCGCTCCATGGTAAAATTGCGAACTACAAACTTTCGACGGTATTATAATTCAATTAAAAAAGCTGGTTGGTAACTCGCGTTCAAAACCCCAGTTGCTTTACTCCGTAATGAGAACAGGTCTTAAAAGATTTTTAAAAAGCTTATGGCGATAAAAGCCTTTTTAAATTCTCAAAAGGGTGCCCTGATCCCTAGGTGAATAAAAGGGTAAAGTTGGGGGGCAGGAATATGGCCTTGATATTGCCCACGATCCCCCCATCCATAGGTTTAAAAAGAGCGGTAAAGTTGGGTGGGAGGAATGGCCTTGATATTTCCACACGAAGTTCACGTCATTTGGATGAAAATGATGCATTGTCCTGAGAAACACGGGTCTTCCGGGAACTTTTCTTTAGTAAAAACTTTTTCACGCTCGGGCACAAGCTTGTCTTTAAACCTTTTGAAAAAGGAAACCGTTTATCCATGCACTTTTTTGAGATCGGTAGTGAAAAGGTAAACCCTTCCTATTCTGTGCCCGAAGCATGGGCTTTTTGATTTTCCGTAACATCAAAGGGAGTTTGTGCGTTCCCGGGGCTTGCCCACAGGGGAAAACAGTCCTCGTTTTTTGTTTTTTTTAAAAACCTGGTGCTGAAATTTTTTGTCCGATGCCAGAGTTTTCCCGGTAACATTTTTAAATAAGTCCGGGGGTTTTTTTGCAATTATAAATTTGGTTGGCCCTAACCCGTCGGGGAATCTTTCCTTGATTTTTTCTTTTAAATAACCCGCTTCCAATCCCTGACATTTTTTTCTCCGCAAGCTCAGTTCCCTATTCCGGCGAGATTTAAATCTGTCCACACCAGCCAAGCTAGTAGTGAAACCTTCTTCACCTTTTAATAAAGAGTGCATCTTAGCGCCTTCTCTTTCAACAAAGGGGCCACTTATTGGGGTTTTCCTTTTCGCGCTCTTGCGTGAACCACATGTAGAGGCTTTAACAAAGTCTAGGATTTTGCAAAACCCCCATGTGCTTTCGTTCAAATTTTTTTGAAAATAAGCTGCCTTACTAAAATACTCCTCGATTTTAGTGCGTTTTTTTTTCAGTCGCCCACAGTCTGGCTTCCCACACGTAAATCCTTGGCTACCTTTTTCTTGTTTCACCATTGTCCAGTCGTTTTAAAACGCCCCTAACTTTTCATCAAAAATAACACTTTTATTACCGGTTTGCTTTATCCATTTTTTAAAAAAAATAGCACTGCACTGCACTGCGGTAATAAAAACAAACCCGAGTTACAAAACACACTACCCCAGATAGGGGATGTGACTGTACTGAAAATTGGGGCAATGCACTAGCAAGGCCCTCTGTAGATGCCGGGCTTGTAAAGGGGCGTGGGTGGTGGGGGGTGGGAGGGGGGGTCACCGGGGCCCCTGCCTTGTTCGCTCGAGCGGTACAGACACACTCTCAGCTTTGGGGCCCGGGCGTTCTACTCGCTCCATAATGCACGGCTAGCGTCAGACTCAAGTACCTTTTTTTTAATTTTTTTAAAAATTTTTTTTTCGGCCCGGCCCGAATTATTTCCCGAAAAACCGAATTACCGGGGCCGAATTAAAGGGGGCCTACTGTATTGTTAAAAAAAGTGAAAAGTCCATTGTTTGTATTTCTAATGATTTAATTCGATATTGATGTAGATTTCATTTCAATTTTCCTGGTTGTTTTCATTTATTATATTTCAATCATTTTATTTATTTTTTTATTATTAGGGCTGTGTGAATCGAAATTTTGAGCCGAGATCGACACCTCCAGCTCGCTCGGCCCCTGGATTTTTTTGATTTCGAAAATTAAGTCTCGAAATTACCGAGAATTGTTCGAGAACGTACCAAATATGGTCGCGGCGGCGTAATATTTTCCCAAATTTGACGTGCTCTAACAGCATTCTTCAGTCGACAGCGAACACCCTGGTAATGGGCAAATTTCCCGGCCCCTCAATGCTCTTGCTTCAACGCCCGTGCCCGTGCGCACCGACACTGCGCATGTCTCCAAAGAACTCGGATAAAAGACCTGCCAACCTCTTTTTTGGGCTAATTCAATATGTCGTGGACGCTTCGCTTTAATCGATTCGACTTTTTAAAGCCATCAACTTTTTAAAGTCACACTTTTGGCTACAAGTTGTTTAGCTTTTGTCATTCCGTGAACGACCAAACAATTTGAAAAGTTTTTAAAGGGGGGACCCGTTTTTTTTTACCTTCCGTATTATTTGAAGAAATTAGTGTTCCCCATAGTGTTTTATTAGGGCTGGGCTATGCATAAAATTCAAATTCGATAATTTAAAAAAATTTCGATATCAATCAATACACGTATTTAATTTCCCCCCACATAACAGTTTGCAGTGAATGAAAAACAAGTATTTTCTAAACCTTTTATTTGTGTTTTAAATTTCACTTGGGTGGTTATTAACTGTTAAAATTTTAATGAGGGGATTTTTTTTTATTACCGTATCGGTCCCCAATATAGGCCATGTCTTTTTCCGAAAATACAATCTCAAAAACAGCACTCCGTTTTTTTTCCGCGCGCTTGCATTTTAAAAAACGCCTGAAAAATAGGGCACCCCCAAAACACTCCCGGCATGGCTGCTGCGCTTCGCCCCGCCCACCCACTCATGCCAGCCGAACTCGGGGGGAACCTAGCCGACGGCCTCGACCACTGTTGCTAAACGCGGTCGTCGCACATTTATCGTCTTGATCACGTCGTGACTAGCTTGACCTACATAGACTTTGAACGTCGGGGTTGTTATCTACTTTCTCTACGGGGAAATTAGATAATACTTTTTCACTTTTAAAATTCCCAGTCCCCTCCCTATCTTCACATTAGGTTTGTTCGTTTTTTCCCGAGATCACTACTCCAGGAGTAGATATTGTCAAAAAAAAGTTTTTCGTCCAGGAGTAAAAATTGTGATGGGTGAAATTTTAACCGTTTTTTTGCCCGTTAAATCCAGGGGTAACTTACTACAAGTGAGACTGGAGTAAAGGTTTTTTTCACCAGTACTGAAGTGGGGAGGAGCAGCCAAAAAAATTCAAATGACTCAAAACCCTTCTTTTGTCCAAATTTTATAACTTGATTTTTACTCCCCTCACCGTTTTAACCGATTTTCTCCGGAGTAAGTTTTTTAGTTGAAACGGACAAAGAACAAACCTATTAACAAGGGGGGACGAAGGAGAAAACCCAAATTACCTAGGCCTACCTGAGTGCAAAAAATCCAGGATACACTTCATAGTATCTCAAAAAAGATCAAGTGGCCCGACCGTTTGGTGGGTTAGGTTCCCGCCAATTTTCGTTCTTTTCATGTTCTTGGGGGGCAAAGGCACCCTTAGGACTTCAAAATTGTAAAACGTTAGCACGGTTTTGTTCTTTGTTCAAGATTTTTTAAGTATCCCGGAGACAATGCACTCCCTGTTGGGAAAATAAATTTGTAAACCATTTTTTAACTGCTAGGCCGTCTGACCAAGGGAGGCATGGGCTTCCGGGTCGACAGATTCGAGCTATACCCCGAACTGTCAACCCTCTCTGCCTCACAGCGTAAGAGGGGACTACTACTTACTTCTGCAGGTGAAGAAAACATGACTATTCAAAAATCTACCGAACCTACAGTAAGTGTAGGTGCTGAAGGCACAATTAGGATGCCTACGAAGCAACCCAAAACAAACTTCAAACCCAGTACTTTTTTCTTCAAAGGTGAAAATAGAGTTCGAACATACACCTTTTGGCAGGTAGTCATCTAGCGAAGAATCACTGGCCAGTTTTTTTCACCAGGCTGCTGAATTAGGCAGTCCCGCGATTTCATGACTTCCATGTGAGATTTAAAACACGATGATCCAAAGTATGACTTTTGGTAGGTACGCGGTAGCTTTACGCAAATATCTTTTTCCCATCCACAGCTTCCCCCTTAAAGGAATTTTTAAAAAGAGGGGAGAGCTACGAAAAAGACTGAAAAAAAAGCTCAGCCTCGGGAACAAACCCGGGAAACAGTCAAAGCAATCCAACAACTGAGGAAAACAAATCTCAGCTGCGCTACAAGAACCCGACCCAAAGGACAAAAAAGTAACCCGGTATGCCTTGAAAAAATAGAAAAATGCTACAACTGTGGGGGGTTTTGGGCCTCACAAAGGCGGGCCCCGGGAACTTGTCCCGCCCAAAGGCAAAAAAATCAACAAATGCGGGAAGGCCGCCATTATCCCAAGTGTGCCGATCGTAAGGAAAAAAATAACTCCGTTGCAGGGCCCAGCAGCAGCACCCATAGGGCCCCCGGAAGTCAAAAAACATTTGTGCATGCTACTGCTACTACCTAACAAATGTCTGTCTGAACCGGAAGACATTCAGGCGCCGATCCAATACAAGCTAAAAGGGGAGTGGGAAACTCGACCCTCTCAAAATAAAAGTTTTTAAAAACAAGTTTTTCCCCCCCGGGGCCCCAAAAAAAAAAAAAACCCCATAAAAAAAAAAGCCCAAATTTTT
>JAMZAV010014574.1:0-14619 GCA_024449915.1 Sweltsa coloradensis
TGGCAGCATGTACATTATGGTTTTAGGCAGAATTGCGAGAGATGGCAAAAATTTCACGCAAGTATGCTTTTGAGGGTCTCTTAAATTTCATATTCAGCAATGTACTTTTTGTGACATCGCAGACATGTGCGTTTATTAGTGTACTTGCTTTCAATGGTTCTTTATGATTCATTCCCCTTAAAGGTGCGCAAACACTTCAGACATTTTATTGTTGGACTGGTCAGAGCACATATTGGCGTGGCATGACTACATACATCAGGAATTTATGACCTCCATCCTTTCAAACGTACGCGCAGGGACGAAAAGAAGTGTGTGTCAAATGCTCCCGTAACATTTTTTATCACATCATAGGGTTATTGTGATAGAATAAATAAATATGTTTTCTTGGATGTGCAATAGTACCTGCGGCCCTTTCGAATAAAATTTTTTTCCCAGTACGTTCAGTGAAGACAGTAATTTGATATTTGTCAGGTAACCCTGAAACTGTCTGAGTTCTTCTATTCCTCCGCCATTGTGAGGCCACACCTACACAGTGCACAATTGACGTGTTTTGAGTGCTTGGTTTTGGGGTTTACACAAACTTTCCTGAACTGTTTAGCATCACCATCACAAAAGGCCTTGGATACGACAAGTGCTCTGCCATACATAGATTATCGTCATTTTTTATGAACACAAAGCTTTTTGATTTTGTTTTTATGTATTCAGCATCAGTGACATATCTGGCGGCTACTCTTCTACCCTTACTGTTATAAATGTGCCATAGCCCGCTCAAATTTAAATCTAGGGCCTTATGCCAGTGCCACCTGGTGCTAGATGTATGAACTAACAAACAGGAAATAACTCTATTCCCCACAGTGCCCATTGCTTCCTGTGTTGTCATCCTGTCACAAATGTTGTGTGCTAGCCTAGCCTATTAGTTTTTATCTATCTTTAAATATCAATAAATCCATTTTAATCTTTCAATGTCAACGTTATTTTATAACAGGTTATGTGCCCAGATATTGCTAAATTGATATTTCTTAAATTAACGCGAAAAGATAAAAGATAACCTAAAAATAACCTACAAAACTGTTACGTTATTAGAGCACATGGCGGCTAACCTAGGCCCATCTCAACCAGAGGGGACTGGAGGGCGCTAGCAACTATAATACAGGGAAAAATTTGGGCATGAGAATGCAATTAGTCCGTGAAAGTTGTGGAAAGCAATCGACCCAGGGATTTTGATTAGAGGTTGAAACCAATCTGAATATAGAACCAGCGTGCACTTGCCACTCTAAGCCTAGGGCTGAAGCCTCATCTCTACATACATGTAAGTACATGTAAAACTGCCGTGAAGCAGGGCTTAAATAAGAAACAGCCTTTGAAGACAGAGGCCTAGTAGGAAAAATTTCCCATTTACGCCGTGAACTTAATGGCATCAAGTTCCAACCCCTGAAAAAAATATGGAGGACTATCTGAACAAGATGTTGGCTGTTGCTCAACACCCTCAGTTCGTTTGATGCAGCAGTGACCGATGATGAGCTGGCAATAATAATACTATCCAACTTGCCAGACTCATTCGACCCACTTGTAATTGCACTTGAAAATTGTGGTCAGGAACTGAACGCCGACGTCGTCCGAGCTAAATTGCTACGGGGAAGAAACGAGACGTCAACGAGGTGAGTCCATTCCTGATGAATCTGCTCTAGCAACAAAGCCTATATCAAGAAGTTTAAAATGCTTTAACTGTGGTAAAGCTGGACCTCCCGCTAAAGATTGCAAGTCACGATCAAAAACAAGGTCCTAAAGGTGACAAGCAAGACAAAAGGATAGGTCTAAGTCTACAGTTCTTTGGACAACAGGTAATCGAAATGTACACAAAGTGAAGACTGGTGCGTTGACTCAGGGGGACCAAGCACATGTCAAAAACTTGAATGGTTTGACGCAATCCAAGAAGGTCAAGCAACTCATTATGTATGGCCGATGGTACGACCGCTCCATCTACGGAAATGGTAATGTTGCTCTAACCATTCGGTTAATGGATAAATACGAGAAGCATCAATAAAGGACGTGCTGTATGCTCCATCGCTCAAAACTAATCTTTTATCAGTGGCTAAACTCACGGGATAAAGACTACAAGGTTGTGTTTACAAAACATAACTGCCAGATCCATAATGAAGAGGAAACGTCATAGCAACTGCGAGAAAAAACTGGTGGCTTGTATAAGCTAGACACTCCGGAGACTAACAGTGCCTTAGCAAACATCGCTGCTTTTAGGGTCACAAAACCGTGAGTACACAATGTGGCAAAAAACGCCTAGGCCACCTCAGTCCAGGCGGAATGAAGCGGCTAGCAGATGGTATGGCTACCGGCCTAGTAATGGGACAGCCTCCTACTTAAACCTTGTGTAGGGTGTGCTCTGGAAAGCAGCATCGTACCCCTTTTCCAAAAGTTAAGACAGTCCGAGCTCAAGAAAAACTAGGCATTGTTCACACCGACCTGTGGGGACCAATGAGCGAAGAATCCAATGGAGGAGGAAGATACTTTTTAACATTATTGATGACAAGACAAGGTGGACCAAGTGTTACATTCTGAAGGAGAAGAGTGAAACTATGAACGCTTCATCGAGTATCAGGCGGAAGTTGAGAACCAGAGCGGTATGAAGATCAAGACCCTGCGTTCAGACAATGGCCGTGAGTACATTAATAAATTACTAATAGACCATCTAAGAAAATGTGGGATACGCTCTCAGACACTGGGGCCGCGGAACCCAGAACAAAATGGCGTTGTGAGAGAGCAAACAGAACGATAGTAGAGAAGGGACGTTGCATGCTTGAGGAAGCTAAATTTCCTAAACGCTTCTGGGCGGAGGCAGTAAACACTGCAACCTACCTAAAGAATCGATCACCGACAGTAGCTGTGAACGGTATCACACCACAAGAAGCATGGACAGGACAGAAACGGACTGGCTCATCTGAGAACGTTGGCTGCAAGGCATATGTTCACATTCCAAAAGAGAATAGAAGGAAGCTTGACGCCAAGTCTTCGACACATCTTTGTCGGGTACTCTGACACAAGCAAGGGCTACAGATTGATCAACAATGAATCAAAGAAACTGATCATATCAAGAGACGTGATCTTCATTGAAGATGGTGAGAAGAAGACGATGTCATCGCCGGATCAAGTGGGAGCACAGTAGTCCTTCTTATGTCGATGACGAAGAGATGCTAATGCCAAGCAGAAGATAATGAAGAGGATGCCCATATTGAAATGAACAAGAAAAACCCTGTTCGAGCCAAGGAAGTCACAACGGAAGAGATGTCCGACAAGAATTCTCGGTGACGAGTATGTACATCTCATCACAGACGAGCCCCAGAACCTGAAAGAAGCATTCAGTGGGAGCGAGGCTACACAATGGCAAAAGGCAGCAGATGAAGAGATGAAAAACAATCGTACATAATGAGACTTTGGGGCCTCGTAAACTTACCCGAGGGAACCAAACCTATTAAATGTAAAGGGTCTTCAAACGAAAGGTCAATGCTGAAGGGGAGGTGTGCCGATATAAAGCTAGGCTCGTAAACTAAAGGATACACGCAGAGGAAAGGGATAGATTACGATGAAACCTTTCACCGTCGTACGGTTCGACACCCTAAGAACAGTTCTGGCATTGGCAGCTGAGAATGACCTGGAGGTTCATCAACTTGACATAAATACGGCATTTCTACATGGCGAACTTCCCGAGGCCATATATATGGAACAACCCCAGGGCTACATTGAACCTAAAAATAAGCAAAAGGTATGTAAACTAAGAAATGCTTGTATGGGGCTCAAACAGTCGAGCCGTATATGGTATGAAAAACTTGATACCGAGTTACGGAGTATTGGGCTCGAACAAAGCACAGCTGACCCGTGCCTATACCATGGTACAATAAGAAATGCAAAAATCATTGTTTGTGTTTACGTTGACGATCTTATTGTGTCATCGGAAAGCATAAATGAAATAAAACAGCTGAAGAAACGACTAGCGGCCAAGTTCGAGATGAAAGACATGGGACCAATTTACCACTGTCTCGGAATTAAAATAACAAGGGAAGAGACGCTGGAACAATTGAACTAAGCCAAGAAAGCTACATCAACAACATACTGAAGAGGGTTCAACATGTCTGAAGCAAAGCCCGTATCTATCCTTTTGGGCCATAATCAGAAACTTACCCCAAAGGGGATGGAACCTGCGGAAGACGCAGAAAGAGAAGCTATGGATAAAATACCATATTTGAGTGGTGTCGGCAGCCTAAGTATGCTGCGATGGCCACCCGACCAGACATAGCGCACGCTGTCTCTGTCGTTAGTCAGTTCAACTCTAACCCGGGACAAACGCACTGGACGGGCAGTTAAAGCGCATAATGCGTTATCTAAAAGGGACGCAAAGAAAAAAACCGTCTATCGCAGAGCATCCGGAGAACAAAAGGAAGCTTACAGTGACTCCGATGGGCCAATGACCCTGGATACGAGAAAATCAAAGTCCGGCTACGTTTCAAGCTCGCAGGTGCAGCAGTTAGCTGGCGAAGCAAGAAGCAAACCCACAGTCGCCGTCTCAACAAACCCAGGCAGAGTACATGGCACTCAGCCAAGCTGCCAGAGAAGCAAAAATGGTTGAAACGACTACTGAATGAATTACCCATTGGGGGTGACCCTCAACACATCGTAGGGGTGCTGCGACAACCAAAGCGCCATCAAGCTTACTTCGAATGCAGCACACATGGGCGTACGAAGCACATCGATATCCAGCATCATTTTGTCAGGGAGAAGGGGCAAGAGGGACATATTTTTATGAAATACCTACCCACAGAAGAAATGATCGCAGGAACATCATGACCAAAAGTTTGCCCCTGCAAAGCACGGATGGTGTTGGAAGAATTTGGGACTCTTGAAATTAAGACTAGGCCTATGGCAATGGGAGTGTTATAAATGTGCCATAGGCCCCCTCAAATTTAAAAACTAGGGGCCTATGCCAGTGCCACCTGGTGCTAGATGTATGAATACAAAAAGGAAATAACTCTATTACCCCCAGTGCACCATTGCTTCCTGTGTTGTCATCCTGTCAAAAAATGTCTGTGTGCTAGGCCTAGCCTATTAGTGTTTATCATCTTTAAATATCAATAAATCCACTTTAATCTTTCAATGTCAACGTTATTTTATAACCTTTACCTTTTGGCATTTCAATGCTCAAGGTTTTTGAAAGGGCCCCTCAGTTAAAAATCAGTTTTTGAAAAATTTTTTTCTACGATTTCATGAAACATCACCGTTTAGTTGATCAAATTTGTCGAAACAAAAATATAAATAGGTTTGTCAGGGAGCTTCGCTGTTGTTTAAAATGCTGACTCTATCTTGAGGTTCAATGTTCAATCTTTGTGATGGTGTCCAGTACTTTGTAAAATTTTCTTAAACCCCATTGAACGGGGCCCCTTTCCCAAAAGGAATGGACCCAAGATGAGGGTATCCCTATTTCTAGTATTTTAAAAATCTTTTTTGACGATGAAGTATTACTTTCAACCGTAAAACCTTTTTCAGTCCTCGGAACGATCTCCCTTAGGCGACTCTCCGTTGTTTTGTTTTTGTGGTTTTGGGGGTTGTTGCTGCGCCTGGTATGATGTCGCGGGTGGGGTCCGTCAATTGGGGGTAAACTGCCATTTCCCCCAGCCGGCATGCAATAAATATAAAAAATAAATATTTGAATCAGAAAGAAACAAATTGCTTTTTATCACGACGTTTTTGTAATTATTTTTTCGAAAAATGCAATTTTATTTTTTATTTTTATTTATTATATTTAAATAACAGATGCTTTTGCTTGCATTAACTTTTTTTATTTTTTTTTTTTTTTTTTTTTTTTTTTTTTTTTTTTTTCTGTTTTGTTGTAAAACAAACTATTTGTTGACCATTTCATCATCATACTAATATTAAAATATTAATATATTGAACTTGTTAAAGATTTTCAATTAATGAACTCGTTAAGAAGGTTTTCACTTTTTCCAATAAAGAATTAAATTTAGTCCAGAAAGATATTACTTGAATGTCAAATATAATAATAAACAGTGCATTAATATAAACTTACTCAAGATGCAATTGCGTTTGATGTAACTGCTTGCGAGGTCTTGGTGATTTGGCACTAGAGGTGGACACGATGGCTCCATCGCCGGCAGATGGATGCGTGTTGACCCTAGGTTGTTGTTGTTGTTGTTGTGGTTGTTGATTATGTTGTTGGGAGTTACAATGGTCGGTTTCTTGCTCACTGAAATTAATAAACGAGATACTTAATATATTGTATTAATTTTATGTTCACTTTTCAAACACAGCAGCAAAAAAAAATAATATGGTTATGAATATTAAAATTATTTCAAGAAAAAACTAAGATAATAGTAGGCACATTTTAAAAAAAAAATTTTTTTTTTTTTTACTTACCTCTGTGGCTGATCTAGAAGGAAATCGAAGTCTGGCAGGTCATGATCATTTCCGCGAATATCTTCACCACTAGGCACTTGAGGTTGGGGGAAATTTTCAGGGACATTGTCTACCTGAGCAGCAAGTGGTGAATTGTTCTCTTGCGATTGCGTGTTTTGTGAATATGGATTAAAATTCATAAAATATTCTGCACATGCAGAAACCGCCACCGGCCACTTACTAACATGTCACCCAGTGTGGCCACTACCTGGGAAGCCGTAGCTTGTGATAAATTATCCAAGATAGAATCCAATGGATCACACGGAATCAAATCATTCATATTTAAATTATGAATCAACTGTGAAGCAGTATTTTGTGATGTAGTGTCAAAAGACATAGCAAAGTCATCATCATCAGCGGGTACAGGTTCACTTATTAAAATGTCACCTAGTGTGGCCACTACCTGGGAAGGTGTAGCTTGTGATAAGTTATTTAGTAGATAACTCAAGTCAGCAACATCGTTCACAGCTTGTACTTCACGCACTTCTTGAGAAAAAATGTCCAGAACTCTGTCGAGACTATCGAGTTCGCGATCCATGGCAATTTCCAAAATTATAATACAACAACAAATTAATGTATTATACACAAAAAAAAAAACTTGAATAATATAAATAAGCACACACTAAAGCACTATAACACGTTGAACTCAAACACTTGATATAACGCACGCATTGCACCACTGTACTATCACTTTTGAGCTCTGAAGACACGATGACACTAGCAACTACCACGAAGAACTTTCACTTGATGCAAGTGACGAATGGTTTCAAGAGAGCTCTGTGTTTAAGGCCGATGAAGGTCACGTATCAAATTTCCCCGGACCCCATTTGGGAAAAATCTAAGTGGGGATATTCCAGTCTCAACTCCTATACATCATAAAAAAAACCCAAAATCTAATGTTAATGGAATGCCCAATCCACGCTGGGGTATTTAAAAACCCCCAAAAGAGTGCGGGTGATTTAAAAATTTCCAAGCCACGGGATTTTCCTGGCCTAATTTAAAAATGGGAAAATTTCATGACACCGGGAAATTTAAATTTTGGGTTGTCGTGTGATCACATAAACCCAGAAATATGCTGATATCAATAAAATTTTTAAATTAAATTTTTATAATTGCCGGGGGTTTTCAAAGTTTCCCTAAAAGAGGGTTTCTTTTTACAATCCGGGTTTTTTCAAGGCAATATTTCCAATGGTTTCCCATGGGTTTTTCACTCATCAAAAAAAACCCGGGACCCCAACTTGCAAAGAATGAGCTTCATTAGACTCATAAAGCAGTAGTTTTTTCAGGAGTTGACAGTTTGATGAACTTCAATATCTACTATGCAGAAAATACTGACGGGATACGGGGTTTTCTGAAATGGCTGGACTGAAAAATTTTTGAAAGTGAGGCCCAGATCATTCGCATTTTGCGTTTCGTAGAAAAGGGCCGGTCCTCTTAACCAAGACATAATGTTTGGGGGCGGAGTTTTTACAGCGTGTCGAAAAAAATTTTCGTCGCGACGGTGAGGACCTCGAGTCACCGAAAAACGAAATTTTTGGGGGTTTGAGATTGTACCTCAGGCTCTCCAATACCCTTTTTGGCTTTTTCTACATTCCTCATCATCCCTGAAAAAATTGAAGATCTTCATCAGGTCTCCAGATATTTGCACCAAACTTGACCAATGACGTGTATCTTGTGCGGAGTTTTAAATCCTGAGATTTTGGCAAAGGGCGGGGGGGGAGAAGTGGTCGCTACATTTGGCGCATCTCCGCCCAACCAACGAGCTTATTATTGAAATGGGGGCTGTTTTAAATTTCTTAAAAAATTTGTTACCCATCACAAAATGATAATTTTTTCTTGATCAAATTTTTACGAAACCCGCATTGATTTTCAAATCTCCGATTAAAAATTTCCCCATTGTATCTGATCACTTAGCTTTTAGGGTTTAAAAAAATCCCAAAAAATTATCATTCAATTAAAACCCAGGTCAAACTCACAAATAATTGGCGTAAAGCAAACCTTAATAAATTTGAAGTAGAACGACCTTAAGCAAGGGAAGAATAAATGACGCGGAAGTTGATAAAAAATGTGAATTTTTCAGAATATAACGAGGCTTTATGAAACAGTACCCAAGATAAAGTAAAAAACAAAGTATCCAACAGGGTTTGTAGAGATGAAATTACTGAAACGCGTGTAAACCAAGCGTAGTAAGAGGAACATCTAGTTCAGAGTCTCATAAAAAGCAATCAGTCGTCAAGAAGGTTTTTTCATCAGCTTAAACGCATCAAATAAAGGAATTTTACTAAAATAGACTCGAGGGGCAGATAACCCAACAGTAGGGAAATTTTTATTGCATAAGACAAGAACGCCCAAATTCCCAATTTGAAGTTGGTATGATGGAAGATGAAGACAGAAAAACAGTGTGAAATGTTTGCTAGTTTTTTTAAAACCACCTTTTTTCCATCAAGCACTGCAGGTTCTTTCCCAAAAAGTAAGTGCATGTGATCAATTAGGGACTTTATCAGCTAAAACCAACCCCCTCGTAAAATTGGACATTATAAAAAATCTAAGAATGGAAATCACCGGGTGCTGAAAAAATTCCCCCGTTAAAGTTATTAAAACTGCCGAATACCTTTAAGCATCCACTTGCACATCTCTTCAATTTCAGACATGGCATTTTTCTTCAAGGTGGAAGCAAGCTTTTGTAACACGGTTCTAAAAAAAGGGAAGTCGCTTTAAGGGTAAAATTTAAAGGGCCGATACCCCTTTTCTCCCCGATTTTTCTAAATTTTTGAAATAAACTACACAGAAACTTTTACAACATGTTTTAATGGCAATTGCTCCGGAGCAGCAGGCTTTGTGCCAAACGTTTACAGTAACAAATCTTGCAATTTTTTCTAAAGACATCGTGATGGAAAAAAAAGGTGCAAGTTGATGCAGTCACATTTTTTGTAAAGCTTTTGACACTGTGACCTCGGTTTCTTGCGCATAAACTAAAAAGTTTTGGATATGTGGAAAGAAAATAAAAATTTCTACGGACTATCTAACGGAGAACAAATGGGTTGGGGTATTGATGCAAGTTCATCTTCATCTTTCTGTCACTTGGGGTACCAGGGGTCGATTCTTGGCCCTTCTATTTACTTCTTTGAAAAGACCTTTCCCCGCAAAATTAAAAGTGCAAAATGTCGTGAGCAGATGTCTAACTATACACCTGTCACGGATCAAATGGACTACTTTAGACTTCAAATTGTTTGTTCGCTGTCAGAAAGGTGCGGGCATGGTTATTGAATCTTAATGTGTCAAAAATGCTTCCTATATCTTTTTCAAACAAGAAGAAACAGCTACTTTAACACGTGTAAAAAGTTCGTCCTTAGCGTGTTAATGAAAAAAAGAGATCTTTGGGAATTTTTTTTTGCGTCAAATTTTTCGTTAATCAGCAGTTCAAAAAAAGTTCCTAAAGCGCAAAAAAAAGTTAGGATTTAAATCGAACTGTGTAGACACATTCAGTGAACGAACATTACGCCCCTTTACTAAATCTAGTGAGGGGGTCAAGGGAAAATGCAACTCAAATTTGGAATCCAAACCCGTCACAAAAAACGCGTTATAAGAAGTGCAACAACGATTTCAAAAATTTTTGCTTTAAGGGTAATAAGGAAACCATAGAGTAAAAATTTTCTGGTAGTGTTCTGACAACAAACCCAAGTACCCTTTAAAACGGGGGAAATTAGGAATTTTTCTGCTTTAAAGTTTTCTAAAACCTGCTTTACACGCCTCTAAATTTAGTCATTAAAAACCGTGGCCCCAAAGGGAAAACTCGAATTCATAAATGTTTCATCTTTCCCCCCAGCCCCCATTTATTGCACAATATTCGTGTTTTAAAAAGGAGGGAGGTACGTACAAAATCTTTTTTCATTTAAGGTTAATTTTGATTTTCACAATAGTAAAAACCCCTCACTTTTTGAAAACAAATAAAAAAAATTTATAATCAACTTCACAATGTCTAAAAGTCGCTCGTGCTTCACTACAAATTTATATTTTCCCCTTTTCCATCACACAATCATTCACTCAAAATTTCTACAAAACAATACGCATACATACATAATCATCATCCACACTACAACTTCATGTTTAAATATTTTTATAGTCATTTTTATGTAACTAATTTTTCAGTATTTTTTGCGATTTTTAGTTAAGTTTGGAAAATTTCACTTGTGGGACACTGCCCGTTTAAGTGGCCCAAATAAATAAAAAATAAATAAAAAAAAATAAAAACCCCCAAATTTATAAAATGTTAAAAAGGAATTGCCCCACCATACTCTGCGATTTTCAAAATTCCCAAAGAGTGCAGGTTATTTGAAATTTCCAAGCCACTGGATTTTCCGGCCTAATTTCAAATGGGGATTTCAGTGACTCCGGGAAATTTTAAATTTTGGGAAACGTGGTTTACATAAAAAACAGAAATACTTAAAAATATCAATTAATTTAAAATTTCATTTTATAATTGCCCGGGGTTTTTCCCGAAAAATGGGTTTTATATTTTAAATAAGGGTTTTACAAAGGGAATTTCCACTGGTATTACTTGGGTTAGTAAAATCATAAATAAACCCCCAATTATTCTAAATGGAATAACCCCACCTACCACACGTGGGGTTTTTCAAAATTTCCCCCCGAAAAAATGGGTTTTATATTTACAAATCAGGGTTTTTTATGCAATATTTCCATAGCATAATATGGGTTTTTACAATTCAGGGTATTTCATAAGCATCAGATTTAAAGCAATCATTTAAATTTGAGGGATAACCAGGAACAGGATCTCCAATTTTTTTTTTAGTGGTAGAAGGGATCCTGCTTTTTCCATTGCAGCATAAATTTATCTTTTAATAAGTATTTCAATGCTTTCATACATACAGAGTTTGAACGTGTTTGTGCAAGTCACAGCTTGGCAATGACGTCCGCAAAAGTGGCCTTTGCGTCTGAACCTGCGCTTGTAACATCCCCTCTTGCAAATTTCAACATGCATGAAAAGAAAAAGGGGGCAAAGCTTCGCGAAGCTAATGCTAGAGCATCTCCCAAAAGTGAAAGGCAGCTAGCGTTTCAACAGTCTGTGTCTAGGCTTTGTCGAGACGGTCACATTTGAAAAGTCATAAATTTTTTCAATCGGGCTTCACGTCGGCTGCCTTTGCTGTTGCCGCTAAAACAACGTCTGCGCCCGCTAACGTGATAAATGTAAAGGGCTTGATGTATGAGAAATGTACTGCTGTGATTTATTTAATAAATAACCAAGATTTGTTAAAACCCGAATAAGTCTTGATTTTTAAATTTTTTACCCTAGGTTACCCACAATCCATTATCCTTCATCTTCACACGCAATGCATGTCTTGAGAATGCATGATGACGTCACCCAAGCTTGTAGCAAAAACAAGTCTCGACGGGTTGCATGACGTCATCATGCACTGCAATATTAGGTTAAAAGTGGCACACTCTTGTATAACGACCGTCATCTTGAATTCCAAATCTAAAAATAAATCTAAGGTTACAGAGGTCATACTCTGGTAGTGGCGGCCATCTAGAATCCAAAATCCAAATTCAAAGTTAGGTTAAAGCAGTCACACTCTAGTGTAGTGGCGCCATCTTGAATAAAAAAAAAAATTAAAAAAAAAAAAAATGTTAGGTTAAAATGGTCACACTCTAGGTAGTGGCGGCCATCTTGAATCCAAAAAAAAACATAAAAAAAAAATGTAGGTTAAAAAAATAATAATAAAAAAAAAAAAAAGTAGGTTAAAGTGGTCACACTCTAGTGTAGTGGCGGCCATCTTGGGAAAACCGGGGGGCCCTCTTGGAAAATGTGGGAAAACCAATGCTGGTGGTGGCTCACTACCTACTACAATCCATTTCCCACCCTGATAGATAACAGTAGCTTATCAGCGTTGTACGTCTGTGTGAAAAATTTCAGCTCGATCGACTTTGGGGAAATGGGTGAAAATCTATTCCCCTATAAAATGGTTTAATTATTAATTACGATGAATTAATTGATTAAATAGTGAATCTGTAAATTGATTCATCAATTGCCATCAAGAATATACGTCTGCGTGAAAAATTTCAGCTCGATCGGACATTGGGAAAATGGGTGAAATATCGATTTCCCATATAAAACTTTTAATTATTAATCAAGATGAATTAATTGGGTTAATTATTAAATCTGTTAATTGATTTATCTATTGTCATCAAGTATACGTATGTGTAAAAAATTTCAGCTCGATTTAACATTGAGAAATAGGTGAAAAATCGATTCTCATATAAACTTTAAATTTTTAATTAAGATTAATTGGGGTGAGCGTAGCGACGACGCGAAAATTCCATTTCACTACACTGGAGAAAAAAATCCGTTTTTTTTCTTTTTTTCTGTATTATTGTGTGTTTGTCAGCACGATTCCGGCTAAACCGATACTTCAATTGCAATGAAAAATTTTTTGGAGACCTTTGAAATCTCTAAACTTAGAGCTGCCACGTTTTTGAGCGCAATCGAAAATTATTCTTATCAAAATCGCAATTTTACGATTTTTTTCGATTTTTTAAAAATTTCTTCGAATAAAACACCTACATGCTTTTTTTCATTTAAGAGTTTTCACAGCCCAAAATTTTTATGGTTTAAGATATTCGTGTAAAATTTTGAGCGCATCAAAAAATTATTTCTCATAAAAATCAAATTTTTTCTTTTTTTTTTTTCTTTTTTAAAAAAATTTCTTTGACTTATAACACCTACATGCTTTAACCGATTGTTTAATTTTTTTTCACAAAAACCTTAAATTTTTTATGATTTAATATATTGTGTGAAATTTGAGCGCAATCGAGTAATTATTTCTTTTGAAAATCGCTTTTTTAACGATTTTTTTTTTTTAAAATTTAAGTTTAAATTTAAAAAATTGAAAATTAAGTTTTTTTTTTTATTTTTTTTAAATTTAAATTTTAAAAAAATCTAAATTTAGTAATGATTTTTTACAGAACAGAAAATCCGCTAACACATGGGTGCAAAATCAAAAGCCCCAATTACGCTCATCCAACAACGCGGCGTAGTGAAACTGTTATTTATTATCTATTTTCTCAAGAATATGTATGTGTGAAAAAATTTCATCGATTTGGACTTGGGGAAATGGGGGAAAAATTGATTGTAAGATTCCGTCCAGACAGACAGACAGACAGAAGACAGAAGACAGACAGACAGACAAGCACAAAAAGCACATATTACGTTGTTATGAAATATCGATTTAAATTTTTGTCTAGACAGACAGAAAGTAAGACAGACAGACAGACAAACACATGAAGCTGAATAAGCGTTTTTAATAATAAAATAATAATAAAAATAAAAAATAAATTTTAAAATAATAATAATAATAAAAGAAGAAAAAGAGAAGAACCCCCAGAAAACCAAACCCAAACCCAAAAAGATCAAGTACTCAAAAAAACTAGACGATCAAAACAAGAGGAATAGCAAACGCAATAGAAAATACACCTGACATGACAATCTAAAAACATCCTAGCTTTAGCATTTATAACACCATGTCGAGTTTGCCACATACAACCAAAAAGAAGAATACATACCTAAACCCAAGCATTTAAAGGGAAAGAAGACGCGGTACACAAATGAACACACTATTTTTCAATTCACACAAGAGAACTATCATTTTCAGACGTTCATGCGGCAATTTTTGTGCCCCTGTAGCAGTGGTTTGAATTTGGGTAAAGGTAAAAAATGCAAATCTCAAAAACAAAACAGGAGAAGAAAAGTACGAAATGGGGAAAAACGACTAGTTGGAGAATCTTTTTGCTTAGGAGAGATACGGGCGACTGGAACAATACGAATGGGGATCATCTAAAAAAATGATAAAATATGCAAAAATATTGAAAATTCAAGGTCCCCAAAGCATGAAACACTTAAAAGAATTCATTCACAATATTTTTGGGAAAAAAAAAACAAAAAGTAAGGCTCTAGCAAGAATTAAAAAAATATAAAAAAAAGAGTATTAGAAAAAAACAAAACCGAATTTTAAAAAAAAGGGAAAAACATTTTACCAACAATATCTAGTACCCAGAAAAAAATAGGGAAAGGAAACCAACAAGACAGAGATAGAAGAGGTTTTGGGCAGGAAAAAGGGGTTTCCCCCC
>JAMZAV010014575.1:0-13917 GCA_024449915.1 Sweltsa coloradensis
AACTAACTGTAAAAAATTAACAAATTCACTGTTTCAATGCAATTTATAGCCTAGGTCATTCTCAATATAACTACAAAAAAATGGTATAAAAAATAAAAAAAAAATATTTTCCCTTCATGTCACTTGTAGTATTTTCCTATAATCAAATGCAGTCAAAATTTGAGATGGAATGTTGTTTTTCAGCTCATAAAAATTTTTAACCCAACTACTCGGCGTGACTATTTTGTAACCCCCACCATGTTGGGTTATAATAATTATTATTATTATTTTTATTATTATTAATATTATTATTATTATTATTATTTTTTTTTATTATTATTTTTTTTTATTATTATTTTTTTTTTATTATTATTCATGAGACTGGGCGATTATTTTTGTTTAAAGCTCAGCCGAACCTCCTCCGTGGCGGTGTCTTCGATTGGTTTGGAGGCCACGGGGTGGGGGGGGGGGTTTTTTGTTACAACAATGGGCCGCTACACTACACGACGACAACAGTTTGACGTCACCCTTTGGGGAAAAACTTCCCCCACTCCACCACGTGTGCATTTCCCCCCAATCAAAGACCCGCACGGGGGAGTTTGGGCTGAGGCTAAAAACAACTAATCGCCTCATTCTCGAATTTTAAAAAAAAAATAATAATAATAATAATTAAAAAGATAATAAGAATAAAAAATAATATAATAAAAAATAATAATAATAATAATAATAATAATAATAATAATAAAAAAATAATAAAAATAAAAATTTTTTTTCCTTTCATTTTATTTCCAAAAAACACTTTTACTTGTTTTTTATCTAAATAAAAACCCTTAACCCCATTATGGGGCTCATTGTGGAATCAACTCAAAAAAACAAAAACAAAACAACCGTAAGGAAAAACTTTATAAAAAAACTTAAAATCACAATCATTAAATAAAAAATCAAAGTAGAATGACCTTTTCTTAAAAAAAAATGAAACACAACCCCCAAAAATAATAATAAAAATAAAAATAAAAATAAAATATAATAAAAATAATAATAATAAACCCCAACTTTTTGGGGGGTTCAAGCTAGTAAAAGTTCGAGATAAGTTGCTGGTTTAAAATTTTCTTTGCCGCTGAAATAAAAGCATTCCATCTCAAATTTTGACATACTTGACCCTTTTGTGAGTAAACAATACATTAAAGGGAGATTAGTTTTTAGATTTACCATTTTTTTGTGTTTTTTTTCGTTTCTAAAACCTAGGCTGTAAAACATTGAAACGTTGAATTTTTGTTATATTTTGAAGTTGGTAAAGGGCATATTTCATTTAGAGGCTTTATTTGAAATTTCAGAAAGGTAATATATCAAAATATTAAATATATTTAGCTTTTTAAACGTAAGCACCTTTTAATTATTTTGCAGAACGAAAGATTGAAGTCTTCAAAATTCGTCAATAAGAAAGATTTATCAACAAAAGGAAAGGAGGTTGAAAAGCGAAGCCTCATCACCGCCCTAAAATTGAGAATCTTTAAAAAAGTTTTTTTAAAATTCTTTTTAAAGTGATTGACTTTATAAACATAAAAATAAAGGTGACTTTCAATAGAAATAATTTATCTAGAAAAAGGAAAATAGGGACTAACGACGATGGATGTTTTCATAATGGAATCATTAACAGACCCAAAGCTGGAAAATGAGACAGCCATAAAATGGACAAAAGATATGAACTTTTTTTTGTGGGGAGCTACTATATAGGGGTAACTTTATTAAGACTGTTTTAAATAGGTTTTTGAAAAAGAGCTCATAGGGGGAGTTTGTTCGTAAATATCCTTTTTAGAAGTAATGAACGGAATAGCGGGCCAAAGAAATTATAGTTAAAAATAAAATGTTACCAAAACATTTTAATAAAATAAAACGCGAAGTGAAAACGACTACAACACTCAAGATGAAACGGCAATACTCAGAAAGGGGCAGCGAAGAAAAGACCACTTCATACCAAGCTACTAAAACTACCAAAAACCCGGGTATTGCCATACCTGGAACTTTAAAATCTACAAACACCCCAAAACTTCCAGACCAACCAAAACTCCGACCTATCAGAACGTCCAGCCCCAACCAAACACCCAGATTTACCAAAACTCCAGGCCCTACCAGGAACCCCCCGACCTACCAGAACGTCCCGGCCTCCCAGAACGTCCAAACCACTAGAAATACCAACCACCAAAGAAAATCAAATCCCGAACAACTAGACATCAAACCAAAGGTAGATATGCATAACGCAATAGAAAATACACCCCCTGCATGTAAATCTAAAAAAACCCTAGTTTTAGCATTACACAGCCTTCAATTTTTTCGCACTAAAACCAAACAAAACCTAAAAATCCTAAACCCAAGCATTCAAAGGAAATGAAAGCGGTACCAAAATTTAACACCATATTTTATCAGTTTACACCAAGACAAACTATATTTGAAACGTTCAGCGCAATTTTTGTGCCCCCTGTAGCAGGGGGTTGATATTGGGTTTAAAGGGGAAAATTGCAACATCTTAAAAGAAAAACAGGAGAAAAAAGTCAAAAGGGGAAAGCGACTAGTTGGAGAACGTTGAGTTTTGGAGAGATTCGTCGCTAAACAATACCGATGGGAAATCGATCAAAAATGTGATAAGTACTCCAAAATTATTTGAAAGATTCAGGTTCATGAAAAACAAAAACATTTAAATGAATTCTCACGAATTTTGGATACATTTAAAACAAAAAGAAAGTGCTCTAGCTAATAGATTAAAAAATAAAAAATGTATATTAAAAAGAACAAACCAATGTTTAAAAAAAAGGAAAAACAGTTTTCCAAAAAATTTCATACCGAAGAAATAATGGAAATGGAACCCAACTAAGACGAGTAGAAGAGTTTTGGCGGAAAGGGTAACCCGGGTAGCACAAAACCCAGGAGCAAAAGGGATTCAAGATGAAATAGCTGGGAAAGCGATATTATGAGATGAGTTTTCGAAGGTATAACTATTGATAATTAAAAAGTCGACAATCATGCTACACTGCTGGAAAGCACCGGTAATGAAAATTAAAAAATTTTGGTAAAAGAATTAAATCTATCCAATAAATTTTAGAAAATGTCTAACGATTTTAATGGGGTTAAAGAATACCCCAATTCTTTTCTGAAAGGGGTACCTTTTTCAACCAAAACAATGAACGAAAAACCCAAGTAAAAATTTGGGCCAATTACATGTCTACCCAATATATATAAAAAATTGCTTCATGCTCAAATAAAAAATATAACCATTGCAGAAAAAAAATCATGGGCCGAGGAACAAAAGATGCTGAAGAAAACACAGGGATGTAAAAACAACTTATTTTTGCTCTACTGTAAAGAATCAGGTCACAAAAAAAAGGATATTCACGTAAAATACATTTACTACAAGAAAGCCTTTGACCACCCACACACATGGCTTTTTCAATTTTTCAAAAATATAAAATCACCCCTAATTGTAAAATTTTTGAAGACAGTAATGGAGCATGGAACAACCTAAAAATAAATTGAAAACCAGCAGATAACTACGATCCATTTTAAAATTAACGTGGGATTTTCCAAGGGGACTCCTTTTGTGCATTATGGGTTTTTTCTGTCATTAACCCCCTGTCACATTCTTAAAGAAACGCATACGATTTAAAATTAGGACAATAAAGTGGTAGTCACACAAATTTCCCACCTATTCTACTGGATACCAAAAATTGTATCACAAATTTTTCTCAACTAAACAGTCTATCAATACACATTAATTTTGTAAGATATCTGCATGGAGTTTGGAGTAGAAATTAACGCTACATATCGAAAAAGGGGAAGGTTAAACCAACGAAGAGTTCCAGCTAATGTGGAATAGGATTGGAAAATGGACGTAACGTGTTACAAAAATTTTTGGGTTCGCACAAACTGCCCGAAATTGAAAATAAAATTTTATGAAGCAAATTGATAGATACATACAAGAAACGACAAAAATCTATCCTCAACGCAAATAAAGTAAAAACAAGATCACAGCAATAAATACTATGCTGTACCGGGCTACATTTCATTCGGGAAACATTAATGGACGCGACAGACATCCCGCGTTGGAAATATTACCCCGTACTCATTACCCAACACAGAAAACATCATCCTAAAACAGCAATAGAGAGATTGAATTCCCAAGAAAAAAGGAGGGCGGGGGGCCTAATTGTTGACCTTAATTTTTAAACAAAAAAAAATTTTTAAAAAATACTTTTTTACAAAAGAGCAACCAATCCCACTTTATAGAGCGTGTGCTAGCTGACAAAACCTTAACTCCCCTCAAACTACAACGAAAATGTCAAACTACAAAGGAAAAATCAAAATGACGCTTCAAAGAGTTCGTCTCTCAGAAAAGACCCTACACAAGACATTATAGAAATCACAAGGCACGTAGATATTAAGCATCAATAGGTGGTTAAACAACGGGGAACTATTTGGAGAAACGAATTTTTTTGATGGCTTTCAAAACGAGTGTTGGACGAACAAATTTTAAAAAAAACATAAACAAGTCCGTAACGTCATGTAAAAATGTGGGGCAAGGGTGAAAAAATCGAAAACATCATATCCGGGGCGCACTAGTCAAAAAATTTCCTCTACAGACATAACCCTAGTAAAATTATTTATCAAAAAATAGCAACAAGTCAAACCCCATTGACACACACCAAACCCTTTCTCAAAAACAAACCAGAGAAAAATACTAAAGTAAAGATTCAAATAATTTCACCCACAGTTATAAAAACCAAAAATACTCACAACAGACCGGATTTAAAATAAATTTACAAAAAAACAGAAACTACCCTTTCGACGTTGCTATCCCCAAAGTGCCATAACGTAACACGTGGAAAAAAAAAATTCAAGTATAGTGAACTTTCAATTGAGATCAAAAGATGTGGAAACAAAAAAGGTAAATACAATCCCCTTCATTATATCTGCCAAAGGCTCAACCCAAGAAGCTACTGAAAGCATTAAAAAACTAGATCTTCAACCCCAATTTTAACATCGGACTCAAAGGCATAAAACTCAACACGTGAGAATGTTCGTAATTTTTAAACTAAAATTATACTTTGAGTTTCGAGACAGCTTCCATCCTGACATGGGGTTTTTTTGTGGTTTCCCTTTTAGTCCGAAGGAAAAGCTAGGATGGCGACGAGAATCGGCCACGACCGACACCGCAGAAAGAAAAAAATCATCTACAAAAAATATTAAAATTTTAAATACTTATTTTAGTTGAGTTAAACAAAGTAATAAGTTGTAATAGGGGACCATGGAAGACTTCGTAAATCCCTACAACATGTTAGCTCCGGGTTTTTAAAACCGGGTTTTTATGAAATACATCCAATAAAATATAATAATAATATAAAAATAATAATTTAAAAAATAATAAATAATAATAATATAATAAAAATAAAATAAAAATAAAAATAATAATAATAATAATAAAAAATACGTCGTACAATTTTTACTCCCCGACGCGGGAATAACCCGAAACTCTTACACCTTTGATTTATTTTAAAGGGCCGCGAAAGTTTAAAAAGTGAATTAAAAACTATTATTATAACCATTTCAGGTAACTGATTTGCTATCACAAAACCTGGTAGCACAGTTTAATTGAATAATGATCATACAAAAAAAGACTAAACTTAAATCCATAGCAACATTGTAACCACTTCTACCTTGGTTTCTCGTATCTAGACGGAAGGATGAAGCCCATCAGGCTCTTCCTACTTTATTTTATTCTTTTGTTTCTCATTATATTTTTGCCATTTTGATGTTTCGTCACCTTTAAGTTCTTTCTGTTATCGTTATTGAGAAACTTATCCTTTTGGAACACGTTATCTCTCCCTATCTGCCCATTTATATATCAAAAAAAAAAAACAACACACACACCCTACAAACACACGCACGCACACGCACACAACGGATCGAGTCCCATCTGAGTTCTGTTTAAATTTCTGTTCGGTATCGTTGCCCGTGCCATAATATGTGGATGCTTATTTTCCTCAATCAGTCAAAGTGTAAACAAATAAAGAGCAAAAATCTTGACTTTTTAATTTTTTTATATAATTTAAAGATGGGAATGAACCAAGTTTTACGTATTGGAACTTCAAGATGACGTAAACCCAACAAAATGCAACCAAAAGTAGCCTATATATGCCTGTAATGGGATAGTTCGGGCATCCCCACCAAACTAAGCTATTCGTCTTCTTCTAACCACCTCACCATGGCTGCGATCATCAAAGTGCTTCTAGGAAGTCTGTGTCTTGCTGCTACCCTCGTCAGGACAGCAGCTTCAAAGCCAGATTCCGATTCGTCAACTGTAAAGGTCGTCTTGAAGACACAACAAACAGTGCTGGGAAATGGACATCGACGGTAAGTTTATTATATTTTAGAACCATGATGCTATCAAGTTGTGTATATTTTGTGTGGAATCTTGTTGTGACTGCTAGAGGCTCTCCTTCATATGCCGAAGGTACAGGGTTCAATTCCCGCTTTAAGTGAATTTTTATCTTCTGATGTGGATTTAAGTAATCAGGACTAATCTAAGGAATGTGTAAACGGTGACTTTGAATCCGTCTTAGCAACGAGGCACAAACAAAATTCTAGGGTTGTTCCGATTTAGCCTTGTTGATTCTGTAACTGTCCGCGGGTGGAATGTGTCCAGCTTGATTGATCGGTGTTTCCTACTTAAACATATCGGTCTCTAGCTGGTCTTGTTTCTCGTCGACGCTGTGGGCGCCTACAGATTTGGGCTTGGTCTGCTTTAATGTAATTTCTCCCCCCTGAAAATCAGTTCCGTGAGTGAGTAGTCTCCAAAAGATTTTTTATTGTTATTATGTGTATTTAAAGGTTGACCTTGTGTTTTTTTCTCTTCATAATGCTCGTTCCAGTTAAATTTAATTGGATGAGCGAAGCGAAGACTTCAATTTGACTTTGTGTTTTTTGTTTTTTTTTTTCACTTACGTTACCTCAAGAAAAATAGCTCGGGTGTTTTGTTTTTGTTAGTTTTTTGTCTGTTTGTTCGCACTCTACCGGCCAAACGGCATATGCGATCTTGATAAAAATTAGAGGGGACCTTCGAATATCTTGAAATTAGACCTGCCCCGGTTTTGAGTATAATCGATCAAGTATTTCTTATGATTTTCGTACTTTTACGATTTTTTAAGTTTTTAATGGGATATTTGCGTGATATTTTGGGAAACGGCTACTCCGGGTATTGATGAAACTTTATGGGAACGTTTAAAATCACTGAAATGTAATTGTTGTGATTTTTGGAGACATTTGAAAAAATATTTCTTATAGAAATCGTACTTTTACGATTTTTTCCCCGGTTTTTTAAAACGATATTTTTGTGATATTTGGACCCATTCTGACCAAACGGTGGAGCTACAACGTTCATTTTTACATTGACATATAGATTATAGTGATATAGTGTCTCTTGAAAGAAAAAAATTGAAAATGTTTGTCAAAATTCATAGAAATAAAGGTTTTTATATAGGCCTTTTACAGTGTATATGAACAAGTAATATCAGTAAATATAGAAAAATATAGAAATTTCCCAAAAAAAAACGTGATTATTGGACAGAAATATTCCAAAAAAAGCTCATCCATCACGCGACTGGAAAAAGCGTTCGTGAAACGGCCTAGTTGAGTAGATAATTTGAACAGTGGGAAATCGCGCGTAAATTAGGCACGAACGGCTTGTCAGTTCGGGAGGAGCTGTGCGGCTTGTGGTTCGTTTGAAAAACAGCCTACGTCACGTCTACCGTCACCGGGGTATTCGCCGCTAGTGATGACACGGTCGCAGTCTGCCCTTGACACAAAATTGTTCGTTCACTGGGCTTGGCTTTTTTTAAAAATACTTTTTCGAACCTAAAACCCTTTAGATTTCAATCACAAAAATCAATCAGATAGCTAAGTTTAAAAAAACACATTGGGGTTAAATCCGTCTTTTTTGCACAATGTTAAAACATATTGTGCTATTATGTTCTTACTACCGTGGTTCTAAGGATTATCTATCTTTTTTCAGCGAAACTTAGATTAATTTTCTGATTGCCCGGGGTAAATTTGAAAACAAGCCCGCGATAATCTACTCCATTAATCTGGGCTTTGCCGAAAACTTTATGTTTTTTGGGTCAAAAAATTTTTAAAGGTACGAAAATTGTTAAATCGGAAATTTTTAAAAGTGGGTTTTTATTTCACTGGAATAAATAATTTAAGGTGTAAAACAATTATGACTGGTAAATACGCTTTTACTAAATTTTGTTAAATTTAAAAAATACCCCCTTAGGTTTAAATGAAACCCCTTTAAAGTACATTTTAAAGCGGGTTTAGATGTGTTTTTTTTGCCCTCCCTACCCATAAACCAAAATTCAATTTTTGATTGTCCAAAACTCTGTAGACTATAACAAAAGTTATTAACTATAAAATTCCCCCTAACATTGCCATCTATAAAAAAAACCCATTCTATTAACATGAAATAAACCTTATTATATATCTTATTAAATATACCTCAAATCTCATACCAATTTTTAACATTTATAAAAAATTATACTATTAAAACCCTTAATAAATTTTACAGATCGGGGAAATGAAAGGCGCGGCCCGTGGTTGCTGAAGATTAGCAGGGTCAGAAAAATGTCCTGTATTTGGGGGGCCCCGTGCTGGGGACAGTGTTTGCCCTTTCAGGGATACACTAGGGAAAAAGCTAAAGTCCCCCCCGGTTGATGGGTGACTTTTGAAGTTTTTAATTTGCGTGGATTTTTACTTTTGCAAGTTCTTGTTTTGCTGCCTACCTTGTAGTGATTGTTGTCAATTTCTATTGTTTCTTGTCAATTTATTTTTTTACCGAAAAACTTATATTAAAAACTTTTTTTCTAGGATTCTAGCTAACTATTTAAAAATTTTATTTCAAAAGATACTACATCACCATAACCTTAATGTCCATGTATAATACGAACGTTGAAAGCCCACCCGTTTGGTCAGAACGGCCCAAATGGCACGAAAATATCGCACAAAAATAAAAACTTATATTAAAACCTTTTTTTCTATGGATTCTGGCAAACTTTTTCAACTTTTTTTTTCCCAAAAAGCAATACATCACCATTCCCTTTAAATGTACATGTGAAAATATGAACGTTGTAGCCCCACCCGTTTGGTCAAAATTTGGGCCCAAATGTCCGAAAATATCGCACTAAAAATCGAAAAAAATCGTAAAAGTACATATTCATGAGAATATTTTTCGATTGTACCAAAAACGTAGCAAGTCAAAGTTCAGAGATTTCAAGGTCCTGTCAAATTTTCATCAAGATCGCATATGCCGTTTGCCCGGTGAGAGCGAACAAACAGCAAAATACAAACAAAAAAAAAAAAAAAAAAAAAAAAAAAAAAAAAAACACCCGAGCAAAATTTTTTGGGGGTCAGTGAATTGAAGTCTTCGTTTCCACTCGCTTCGCTCGCTACGCTCATCCAATGACATTATGGTCCCTTTGTAGCTTATTCCATTCTTTAAAGAAGACAAGGCAGGATATACATTTCATATTCCTAGCAAAGCCTTGATACAGTTTACCACGGGCCCACTGGACGTTTATGTTAAAAGGGAGAACTATGGGATCAGAGGTTTTTGCCCCAAGTTAACTTACATCATACCAATTTGGCGCTCGCAGGTAGTGGCTCCGTGGTTTTGACAAAAATGTATATACATCTCTCTTATCTTAATAAACTAGATGAAGAAGTCCCACAAGGCTCGATAGAAGGCCGCTTATATTGCTTACCTCCTGTATTTCATAATCCACAGCTACCCTAACTGGAGGTCTTCGTAACAGTAAGCAGATGTTTACTGCCCTTAAAAACTCTATAGCTATATTTTCCCTTGATATTCCATTAAGAGGCCTTGCAAATGTTTCCCCGGACTGCCGCAAAACCCCCGTTCGTTATCAATTCTTTACACATTCCACCTTCATTTTTATACTTGCCATTATTCACCCCAGCCAAGCCCTCTGATCCAAATGGAGAGAAACCAACATAATTCGCTCTAACTCATTTAAACAGATCGTATTGCCACAAACTTGCTGATGACACGATCGATTGAGGCTGTTGGATGAACTCGGACACATCATGTTTTGAGCAACGTTGCATAAGTAAAATTCTGGAATCCTTTCAAGCTGAACAGATTGGCCTAAGGGGTTTTTGTTGCACTATTATGCAAGTTAAATTTTTATTTAAGGCAATTAGAGCTCATTTTAAAAACATTTTTTTATAGAAACTCACCATAACCAAGAGTTTTCGATGAAGTTATTTCCAAAGGTTGTGTATGAGACAATTACAATATTTAGAAAGTGTAAACTTTCTCTGATCGCGCCATGTGCATCTTTGTAATCACCTCACTTGGCATCAATATTTTTAGTGGGCATTGGAGGAGGAAAGTAATTCAGAATGTGCGCGGAATTGGATGGATTTTGAGATCATGCAATTTAAAATAAGTATGTTATCTTTTACACAAATTTAAAGCCCTTGCTCATCGAACCGTTTTTAGATAAGAAGCCATGTCTAAGACTTACTATGCGACAGGTAAAGTAAAGCAAAGTATTGTATGGCTTTACGGGATATTCACCCGCCAAACTCAAAAAATATTTTCATTCAGGCTTACTAGTTTTGAATTAAGAAAGTAACAGAAACAGAAAATTGTCATTCAAATAGTTAAAATTGCACGGAATATTGAACAGTCTTCTGGCTCCGTCCCCACACTGATTATGGCCTGTCCGCCTGTACTGGGCGTAAATGTATTTAAAGCTATTATGAATAATTATTAAATTTTTACCAAAGTTTTCCCCTAATTCAATCTTAGTTGAGTCTTTTTCTTTTTTTAATAAAAAAATAAATTTTATAAATATTATTTTTATTGCATTGATTTAGAAATATTCTAAACTTAATGTATAGGGTACTAGCAACTACGTCACAAATCGAGGGAATGAGTGTATTCTCCGCTTCGAGCCCAACTGATGGACAAGCAACCCTCGTTCCGCAGTGGACGCCTGCTGAACGTCGCACAACTTTTCACGCTCCATCTTTTACCCCATTCATTATTTGGGGGGAAAAAAGGAATAATATTTGGCAATATATCATTCCTGCTAATAGCGTTATTTGAATTTTACACAGACTTAACGTGTTATACGATTTGTACGTATTGAAATAACATTAGATTTTTACTTTTTTTTTGAAATTAATAAAACAACACAGTACAAGTGACAAAAACCTAGTGATCGGATTTGACAAGACCTTTTCAAAAAAATTTATCGGGCTGTTAAGACAAGAAATAAATAAACTTTCTAGATAGAAAATGCACAGAACGAAAAATTTTCATCATAGGGTAGGGCCTAATATGAATGGTATGTGTTTTCATCTAAAATACGCGCTTTTGACGTCGGATGAGCCCTGAAAAAACTGCACGCTATGTGTAAATTTCGTTCAGTGCTTTTCTATCGAGAAAGTAACTTATTTCTTGTCTTTATTAGTTGGATGCATGTTTAGAGAAATTCTTGTTGAAAATCCGATCAGTAGTTTTTTTGTCAATTGAAGTTGAAAAGACTTAAAGTTGTTTATAATTTTTCATTTATATGCGTAAATTGTTATAAAAAGCTAACGGTTCTGTTAAAAATTTTAAAAATCGCCATTAGAAAAAATTATATGTTTTTCTAAAATTATTTCTCTTAAGTTTTGTTTCCCAAAAAATTGAAGGATAAAAGTAAGAGCGTTATCTTTGTTAAGCCGTTCACCAGGCGTCAAAATTGCGAAATGAAATGCTTGTCAATCATTCGATTCGAGGCCATCTTGTAGGTTGTAGCTGAAGATTATCAAACGGCTAGCTCCTTCAAATGTAGAAGTTTGTTTATTTTCGCACAACAGGCACAAATTTCAGATTATGGTCTCACCACAATGACACATCTCCAGTATAAAGTAGGCCAAAAGTTGTTCACCGGAGGTTGGTCAAAAAAAAAGATAACGCAAACTTTGTGAAAAAACCTAAAACAAACTTAAATATCTGTATCTTCGGCAGTTTATGGTTTTGAGCCTTGAAAATTTGTCTTAAAAGTTGTGAATTAAACACGTCTATTATTATTATTTATTATATTGGATGTATTTCATACAAACTCGGTCAAACCGGCTAACATGTTGTACAGACTTACGTCAAGTATTTCCATGTGTACTTTCATACCTACATTATTACTTTGTCTTAACTCTAACTAAATAAATCCTTATATTAGTTTTTTAGATGATGTTTCTTTCTGCTGTGTACGGTCGTGGCCCATTTCTCGTCGCCATCCTAGCATTTGCTCTTGACTATAGGAAAACCCCGAAAACCATGTCAGGATGGAAGCTGTCTCGGGATCTCGAAGTATCATTCTTAGTTCAGAAATTTACGAACTATTCTACACGTGTTGAGTATTACTGCCTTTGAGTCCCGATGTAAAAATTGGGTGGAAGATCTAGTTGTTTAATGCTTTCATGTAGCTTCTTCGGTATGATGCCATTAGCCGATATTACGTATGGGAATATTTTACATTTTTCTGTTTCCACATCTTCTTGATCTCAATAGCAAGTTCACTATACTTGTCAATTTTTTTCTTCCATGTAGTTTCAACGTTATGACACTTGGGGGACAGCACGTCAATAGAGTAGTTTTTTTTTGTTTCTTCTTGTCAATTATAATTATATCTGGTCTGTTGTGATGTATAGTTTGGTCTGTTATAACTGTGCGTCGTAATATAATTTAAAATCTTTGCTATCTAGTACTTTCTCCGGTTTGTATTTGCAGTAAGGTTTTGGGATATCAATGAGGTTGTACTTGATTGCTAGTTTTTGGTGAATAATGTTAGCTACTTGATTATATCTGTAGAGGTAATCCGTTTGACATAGTGACTTGCACCCGGGGTAGTGTTTTCGATTGTTTCACCCCTTACACTACATTTTTTACATTGATCGTTTACTGTCGCATCTTGTATAATGATTTTTTTATAATTTTTCGTTGCAATCACTCTGTCTTGAATAGCCCGCATAAAACCTTCTGTTTTTCCAAATAGTTTTCCCCGTTGTTTTAACCACCTATTTGATGCTTTTAAAATCTACGTGACCTTTATGTAGTTCATCATAATGTCTCTTGTGTAGGGTCTTTTCTGAGAGACGTAACTCTTTTGAAGCGTCAGTTATGAGGGTTTCCCCTTTTAGATTGACATTTTCGTTTGCTGATTGAGTGGAGTTAATGATTTGTCAGCTAGCACCACCAGCCCTATGCAGTGTTGATTAATTGCTCTTTGTAAAAAATATTTTCTTAAAATGTCTAGTTGTTTATAATATAAGTATTTCAGATCAATTGACACTGGTGATGGGCGGAGCGCTAAGTCACGTGACGAGAAGGTGGGATAAATCCTCATTTCGCAAGTTGACGCCTGCTGAACGGCGCAACACTTATCACGCTCTAACTTTGTCTCCATTCGACATTTGGAAAACCTTTAGAATAGTATGTAGCAAAAAATATCATTTCTTCTCATAGTGATTATCTCGAATCTTTAACACATCCGTAAATTTGGTATATGGATGTACGTATTATACATGAAAAAATATCAAAGATTATAACTTTTCTCATCTTCATTAACAAAAACTACTGTTCGGATTTCGACATGATATCTTTTTAAATATGCATCAGACTATTTAACAAAGAAAAAAATCAACTTTCTAGATAGAAAAGTGCACTAAACGAAATTTACAGCATAGAGTAATATGCAGAGTGTAGTTTTTCAAAGGCTCACCTGCACGTCAAAAGTGCGTATTTGTTATGAAAACACACACCTTGCATGTAAATCTATGCTGTGAATTTTCGTTTCCCGTGGGACTTTCTATCTAGAAAGTAAT
>JAMZAV010014576.1:0-14140 GCA_024449915.1 Sweltsa coloradensis
AAAAGGAAACAATTTTCATCGAGATCGGGTTAGTTTCTACTTTTTTTATTGATAAATATGCGGTGTTTTTTCAGCTCTACAACTTTATTTGAACAAATTTCATCGGATCGTTAGTTTCACTTATATTGATAAATCGAAAACTATTCCAATATGAAAGAAAAGAGTTAAAGTTTCCCATCATGGGCCGTAGGTCGCCAGATAATCAAAGCAGGGCGCACCAAATGCTTTAATCGTTTTTTTGAAAACAATTTAAAACAAATTTGAGCTATTTCGGTCCAAAACTTCGCTCAATATATAGCTAATTTTTCATTCTTCGACAAAATTTAAAAAATTGAAAATTGATTTAAAAAATGGCGGATAACCCGCAACCGGATTTTTTGGGATTCTGTTGGGGATGTTCAGGAGACCCACCTTAATAAATCCCAAGCGGTCCCTGCTTGTTTTTTTGAATGCGTGGGTCATATCACAACGGCCCTGTACTATAATGACAATGACATAAACTGACTTGATGCAACTTGTGTAGGGGAAAGACAATCATCTGAGTGTGGGACTAGCTAGCTTGTAATCTGAACAAAAATATGTACTGTATTTTCTCGATATACATTATTGGTGGTGACTTCACAAAACTGGTCGTCCTTAGCAACAAGCAAAATTGACTGCAAATAAACTTAGGCGCCTGCAGTAACCAAATACAGCAATAATTAGTACTCATATCTTGAACATAACACAAAAATGATGACTCTTTGAACAAAATAGTATCAGTAGACCTTTAATTTGAATTTGATCATAAAAAAAGTATATAAAAATACTAGAAGTCCAAGTTTAAATATACCTTCGAGAGACTTTGTCAAAAATACTACCCATTGGTTACTTATGGCAACGAAATCGTGTTTGGAGTCGAAACTGGCCATTGCTTTGCATTGCGTTGTGTTGCATGAAAAGGATTGAAACGACTCACAACACACTCCTGAGCGACACATTTAATATGAAATAATAAGGTCATGTTGAAAGAATACCAATCGACTGGCCACCTTGGAAGGTAAGCTGTAGGATCCCATCTCACACCAATATATGCAATAATAAGAATTAACTGATATTGAATTCCAAGTTGTGTTAAAATTACATACCACTCACAAGCCTTGAGTACCAACTGTGTAATTTTGGCTGCATTCTAGGACTCTTTGGACACCAGTTGATGTGATGTTGAGGTGTTACTTACCGGTCCGGTACCTAGTTATTTTTTAACTTGATATTTGGAAAACGCTTTAAGTCCCCGCCGCGTTGATGGATGAGATTTTTTGTAAGTTTTTAGTTTGCGTAGGACCACTTTGCCTTTGCAAGTGCTTTTTAATGCATTGTAGGTGATTGTTGTCAAGTTTCTATTGTTACTTGTTAATACTTAATTGTTACTATAAACCTCAAAAACTCATAATAAAACCTTTATTCTATGGATTCTGGCTAACTTTTTCAACTTTTTCTTTCAAAAAGCAATACATCACCATTACTTAATGTCCATGTGAAATATGAACGTTGTAGCCCCACCCGTTTGGTCAGAATCGGCCCAAATGTCACGAAAATATCGCACTAAAATCAATTTTTGTTAGATTTTTAGTGCGATATTTTCGTGACATTTGGGCATTTGTACGTAAAAGTACGATATTCATGAGAAATATTTCTTCGATTGTACCAAAAACGTGGCAAGTCTAAGTTCAGAGATTTCGAAGGTCCCCTCAAATTTCATCAAGATCGCATATACCATTTGCCCGGTAGAGAGCGAACAGACAGAAAACAAAAAAAATACACCCGAGCCAAATTTTTTGGGGGGTCGGTGAAATTGAAGTCTTTGCTTCGCTCATCCAATGAACTTTTGAAGCAGAATTTCAGGATATTTGTCTACACTTATCCACCCACAAACCCACATAGTATTTCAATTTAGTGTTCTACATTTGCATGGAAACCAACTTTTTTATTTACAACATCCAACTTCTAATTTATTTTAACAATTTCCAATCACATTCTAGCAAATGAGCAATGCTAGACTATGTCTCCAGGATGTGTTTAGCTGCTATTTCTTTAGAAAACCCTCTGTCCATTACAATATATGTTTGTGTTGTATGCAGAAGTGAACAATCAGTAGCTGGAGGCAAGTGGAAAGGGAGATTAAAGGAATACAATCAAGAAGTTAACTAAAAACAAAAATACAAACTGGAAAATTGTTTTAATGAATTTGCTTCATATTTAATATACAGTATATCAACAACCAACCGATCATATAAAGCATAAGAAAGGAAACATAAAAAGATACTGTAGAAAACCATCATGGTCACATCACAACATTGATCAACGTGCTCATCATTCAGCAGATAATGCCAATAAATCCATTTTAAGTAACAGAATAATATGAATATCATCATACATAACAAATGGTTGTTAAGTTGGCAGCTAAAAATTGAAGTGATAAAATGTATTGTTAAACTTAAAAATGTGAAATTTTAAATGCCTGCATAATTTCTTAACAAAGAAAATACGTATTAACGATAAAAGAACGATCGTTCTTCTAATAAAATTAATAGTGTAAAAACAATGCACATAATACACGAAAACTAGTGAAAAGTAATGTGTGTGTCCACACCGTCATTCACGTGTATGCCCTACTACCTAACAAACAACCAACACTTGGAAAACAATGTGTCCAGAACAAACAACATTGTCACAGTTGCTGGCCAATCATTATTAAAAGGGTAATTTTATTTCACACTGTAAAAGAACAGTAAGAAAAGAGACACATCAAAAGTGCAAAAACTAGCTCTCGATAGAAATATACAACATAGTGTGGAAGCGGAAGAAGCTTACGTTATTTAGTGTGTGTCCTGAAATGTGCTGTTAGGTGGTCTTTACGTTTGAATTTTTTGTTGCAAATGAGGCATTGAAATAAACGATCTGTCTTTCCACACTCGTGTTTCCTGTGCCTGTTCAAGGCTTGCTTGTAGCTGTACGGCGATTGCATGTCGGCATTCGAAGCGCGGCAAGTTGGAGCTTGCCTCCCATGCGCTGGGGCAAGGTGCTGACCACGAGGCTAGAGCGGCAACAGAACGTGAGGAGATAAAGAGGCCAGACTTGAGAAATACAACTCGAGCGGGGTTGAGCCCGTGTCTTGTGCTTGCTGCATGGATGCCTCAGAATCTGTACCTAGTAATAACTTTGGGATTGTTGGTGCATTATAGATCTGAAAGGATGGAGCAGTGCTATTTCCAATCAACACTATAGTAGTAGTCAGGAAACACTTCTTTCAGTGAAATTCATAAAATTGAATACAATCCAGAAATAAAATATCCAACTCGACCGGGTATTAGACCAGGAATCAACCACTAGGTCATCGAGCCAGGGACAAGGTGAACAGAAGATCCCGAAGATACTGTAAATAATGAATGATAATAAAGTGATGAATGAAAACCCATGATATCATCCTAGACAATAGTCCCCAGTGAGTATAGAGCTTGCAATACTTCCACAAATGTAATAACTTTTCTGTGCAATATTGTAAAAAATATGATTTTG
The DNA here is from genome assembly GCA_024449915.1 of Sweltsa coloradensis. Taxonomy (NCBI): domain Eukaryota; kingdom Metazoa; phylum Arthropoda; class Insecta; order Plecoptera; family Chloroperlidae; genus Sweltsa; species Sweltsa coloradensis. The sequence continues at coordinate 3,559 of JAMZAV010014576.1, forward strand.
TAAATTAAAATTTGATGTTTGTGTACAGAATGGCGATGAACTAGGGATGGGGATCGATACTTTTTTCATAATCGATTATCAAAATGGTAATGCATTTTCGATATCACCAACAAAGCCTGTTCCGACCTATAATTGGAACCTCAAGTGTGGCAAGTGTAAGTCAAAACAAAACAATCACGTTCCTTATACTGCCTGGCTATCTTCGATGTCATGTGTTTGGCTTCCGTTATCGACTGATAGGTCAATTCCAAACATAAATTTCGAGTGTGATACCATCAGCCCAGCCAGTGCATGGCACAACGTGAGATAATTTCCGTCTTAAAGAAAGAGTTTAGTTCGTGCCACTATTGACGAATTATTTGATATTTCGATAATCGATAATGAATTTTGTTAATCGATTATCAAAATAATATCCATTATTGATTACAGATCGATAATATCAATTCTCGTGTGCATCCCTACGATGAACAGTGATATTCTGAAATCTTTGACAAGTGTCGTCACAAGTGAAATATTTGTGTTGAGTAGAAGTGTGCATCATAGTTGACCCAGGACTCTCCAACGAACACACAGATTCTCTATTATTAACGATTAAGACTAGAATCTCGTTGTACGAAGTGAAAAGGGTACGTAACTAAAAGACGACAGGACATTAAAGGAGCAAGGATTCAAATTTCCTTGTATAAGCTATGACAAAGCAACTGTTTGAGAAAGCTCAACCAACATTCCAGACTATGTAGGATCATCTTAGTACAGGGGTCGGGAACCTGCGGCTCTTGAGTGTGTCTAGCCGAGGCCATCGTGAGGGTAGCGAAGCGAAGCGATATATAGAGACGGCCTTGGTCTAGCCTGGCTCTATAGTTTTGTTCTCTAAAATACAAAGTCAACTAAGTCAACCTGCTGCTGTCGACGCAAATGAACGCGAAATATTCAATGCATATCGTTCGTATTAACAGTGATTGGACTGACAAATTCGGTGTTATTGATGTAGAATGTAGTGGTTTTCCACTTTTGTGTAATATGTGAAGTTTTTTTCCAATAAACAAGTAACATTGAGTGACACTTTTTGAAGAGTCATAGAACAGTTTTCCCATGCAATATCTTAATTACTGTGCTGAATTGCGGAAAAAGCCCCTAACTATGCAGGTTCTACCTGTTAGTGCGTACACGTGTTTTCAAGCATTAATTGTTTTAACAATCATCAGGCATAAAGTTAAAACTGTCCAAATACAGAACACATTTTCAAATTATCGTATCAAAAATTCAATCACAAAATTAACATTGCTTGAACGGCTAACTTTAAATTCAAATTTAAAACATTACGTCGTCCATTTGTACCATAAAAAATAAAACTTTGTTATAATATGATGTAATTATTTTTCATCTACCCTACTATGGCTAAAACTAGCAATGATAATGGTTACCGACCCCTGTCTTAGTAGAACCAATCACCAAACAGACTCATACAGCTTGCACAAAACTAAGTAGACATTTTCCCTAAATAAATAGGACTGTGTGGGTATATATATGTTTTCACAGTCGCTATTCGGGTCGGGTAAGGAAAAGAGGGCCGTTATAACAGTGCACGTTAAAATAGAAAATGCATTTTTCTTGTGGAGAATCTAACATATGATAGTTTTCCTCCAAATTCATGTTCTATTGCCTGCAGATTTCTTCAAATGGCATTTTATACACAGGAAGTAATAAGAAAATTGTCAAGACCGGCACCTCCACCAACCCCCTAAAAATATGTTTTCTCGTTACCCGCATTTCAGGTGCAGTATTCTGTTTAGGCTATAGGGTCGGCCCCAAATATACCCGACCCGAATATTCTGATACCCGCACAATAATACAAAGAAAATATACCTATTACAAAAAGTGTTTTACGAAGTTTGACGATTTGTAATTTTCTTGTGTACAGACATCACTCATTATTTGCCATTGCGGCATTTTAATGGCTTGATAAATGTTTTATTGTCTTTTTATCCATAAAAAAACAAGCACGGAGCTTTCTTTGGATCGGGATATCTTGTAATCATCAATCTTTAGAATGAATTATTATGGATGAAGTGAGATGAGGATATTACAATGAGGTGCATGTAGGTATCCTGAACAATATTAAGAACTTTCTTTCAGTTTACATATTGCAGGGTATTATTTATTTTATTGCAGTCCACTGACACACACATTGTACATTGGACATAATAATAATAACATAATACATGTCAGTTACGGTACAAGAAAATAAAAACAGATACACAAACACATGATGATTAAGAAATGCATTAATAAACCAAGTTGAAGTATTAAAGAATCAATTAAGTCCAAGGGAATACAATTTGATGATTAGGCCTAAAGATGATTTGGTGCAAACTATAATCGAAGAGTATAAAGGAATAAAGAATAAATATAATTTTGCAATAATGAAGAAAAATCAGTTCTTGAGAAGAATGCTATTGTATGAAAAATTAATTTTCTATATGTAATCAGTCAAAATAAAAAATATTGCAGTAGCGTGCTTTGCTCAACGTAACTGGCTTAATTCTTGTTTAATAGTCATTACTAGGGAAACGCCAAAGTCGTTGTTAAACGAGTGAGTGAGCCAAGTGTTGAGTACTCGGGAACATCCAATTTCTTATGATACCGAGTACTATATACACATGGCTCACTCACTCGTATAACAACAACTTTGGCGTTTCCCTAGTTATTTCCCATTAAACACCCCACAAAAATAATATGTGGGTGTAAAAATATAAAAAAGTTCTAACTAACGGACATCGAACCCCGACCCTCCGTGCAGTAGGCTAAATGCTTACCACTGTGCCATGCCAGCCACAAAGTTTGCTTTCCCGCTAGCAGCTACTAAACAATGCTATCGATATTTTTTTAAATCACATTTTTATTTATTGTAGGATTAAATCGCAATGGATCTTGCTGATTTTGTTAACAGTTCTCAGTAAACTCGTACCGGATGTCTTTTTTAAAATTTCAGCGAACTCTGTTTAGCGGTTCGGCTGATTTTCGACGTACAGACAGACAGACAGACAGACAGACACACAGAATCACAGAATGAGAGCCGTTTGAGTTGAATATAGACACTCAGTCGCTCCGCTCCCTCGTTTAATAAACTTTGTGTTTTTCCCCCAACGTAAATTTAAATAGAAGCCCTTCCACGGCAATCAAACCTTATATGTCTGTCTAGGCTAGTTTTGAATATAAAGCTTCGATTGCAGGCCATGCAAAGTAGGAGTTTCCCACATTCGTGTTTCACGTGAGTGGCTAAATTTGCTTTGGAAGTGAAACATTTGTTACAAGTCGAACATTGCAGTTGTTTCCCGCACTCGTGTTTCAAGTGAAAGTTAAGGTCCTTCTTGCGTTTGAAACTTCTACTGCAGCTGTGACAGTAAAACCTGGTGGTGGTGGTGGTGGTGGTGGTGGTGGTGGTGGTGGTGGTGGTGGTGGTGGATGAGTCGTGGACGTTGTGGGCCCAGATAAAGGGTAGCACTGAGCCAGCTAACCCTGGAACAAGCACACACGTGTTTCAAGTGAAAGTTATGGTCCTTCTTGCGTTTGAAACTTCTCCTGCAGTTGTGACAGTCAAACCTGGTGGTGGTGGTGGTGGTGGTGGTGGTGGATGAGTCGTGGACGTTGTGGGCCCAGATAAAGGGTAGCACTGAGCCAGCTAACCCTGGAACAAAGCACACACGTGATTCGTGTATTAGTTTTTAAAGAGCATACATGATTGTTAAACGTTTGATAAACTTTTTCTCCCCAAATATTTTGATAGTAGGAGAATTCTTTTCAATAAGTTGATTACTTGTATTTCAATAGCGCGCGATACACGATGAAATAAATCTTATTCGCTATTTAGAAATCTCCGTCTAGGAATCATTCCATTGATTCAATACAACGTAGTTAATTATTTTTACTGTATGTAGTTATAATTGAAATTTTGACACTTTCACTTCATTCAATCATACTAGTCGTGGCCGAAGCTGGTAGTGTGGAATGGAATTTGCTGTATGCTTCAATAATAAACACACATACAAAAACTTGTAGAAATACAGCCAAACCTTACACACTCAAAGAAATGAGATCTAAAAAAAGGGCCAAGCTCATCTACCCTTCCACATAAACCTACAGTGTCCCATAACAGCATCCTCGAAAAGCTTGGCAAAATAGAATTTGCGATTATTAATTTAAACGTAATAGTTTATCCAAGTTCTTGTTTTCTAATTAATTTAAACGTAATATCATGCAAATTCTATTTTGCCAAGCTTTTCGAGGATGCTGTTATGGGACACTGTACGTTTATGTGGAAGGTGAGATCAGCTTGGCCCTTTGTTTAGATCTCATTTCTTTTGAGTGTGTAAGGTTTGGCTGTATTTCTACAAGGTTTTGTCATGTGTGTGATCTCATTACTTTTTCAAGTTCTATTACAAAATTATTTGCTAAAATATAATATTTTTATCAAAGTTGATTTAAATTCTATGGTATTAGCAGTAACAATATAGGATGTAAAATATCTAGACCCGGATTCATGTACATCCTGGGTATAGGTGGTATAACCATGGTATAACGACGGTATAAGGACTGGACCCCAAATTTTTGAGTTCGTGGAGATGAGTTGAAAACGCAATTTGAAAACGAAGTCGTTTTCGTTTTCGAAGGAATTGGTATTCTTGAACGGTATCGTGGAAAACGTCATGGGTTGTGAGTTGAAAGCATTGATATTAAACCCCTATATGGTTGAAAGAGTATCACGAAATCCAAACACTTTAAAAAGATTTGCGTATAGCAAAGAGCTCGAAAAAGTTCTATATTTATTCTAGATGGCAGTGCCTTCATAAACGCCGGCCAATCGAAAGACAAGTTGTATGAAATGATTTGATTGTTGCAATTATGTAAACAAACAGTTGAGCAAGTTCATAATGTTGTGCTGGCATAGGGTTGGCTAGGCTTGTCAAACATGTAATGTAAGTATGAATTTTACTAGTCCTATAGCCAAATGGAACTTTAGACCTACACTTTTGCATTATAAATAATTTTCCACATCTGGGCCTAGGCCAGGACGGTTTCTGATTTGTTTTATGAGAGTATAATGACACCTTTTCTCGTTCCACACAAAGAAGAAAAATTTTAAATGTCCGCTATTTGTTTACGTATCGCACTTTCCCGCCTAACTCTGCTTATACCGTCAACAAGTGTCAAGTAACTATGGTTACTTGTTGATTGTATGCCAAGTGTTTAAGGCTTATTTTAAAACCTTTATTTGGAAGCCTTCCAACAAACTTTTTCAACTTTTTTTTTCAAAAGAGACTATCATTCTATAACCTTAATGTCCATGTAAAATATGAACATTGTAGTCCCACCCGTCTGGTCAGAATCGCGGGCCGACGTATTATGTTAGCAGTAGTAGGCAGTAGTAGGCAGTAGCAGTAGCTAACATCCTTAAAGTGATTTTGACATGTTTCCAAGCCATTTTTCACATTCAAGAAGGAATAATCGTACCCCAATAAAATTTGGCATGTGTTGTCAGGTACCTAAATCCCCTCGATTGTGATAGTTTTCAAGTTCACATCACGTTACATGACGGCTGGGTAACACCTCGAAATCACCCCAACTCTGCTTGGTGTATAAGGTGCTTGAGTGCTTAGCGCACCGCGGCTTGGCTGCGGCGCCCTAACGGGCACCTAGATAGTCATGATTTATTAATTGCATTTGAACGTTCTGTATGACAAGAATAAAAGTTCAGCTTGCTTATAATGATCTTGTTGTTGTAGTTTAAGATCCAACCCAATACAAAAATTTGCAAAAAAAAAAACGGCAGCCAAGCTCTCCTTCAAAAGTCTTCGGCTGTGAATGCTGTGAGATATAGAAGTTGAGCCAAGATTTTTATTCTTTCTCCCTAGTTTCGCTTTGAAAATAAGTTAGATCATTTCGCCTGTTGACGAGCGCCAAGCCAACGATTTTTGTGGTAAAAAGTAAAATTTTTAAACTCGAAATCATAAAAAAAAATCTCGGCCAGCCCAAATTAAAATGGCCACGCCTTTTTTTTTAAGATTTTGAGTTTAGAATTTAACTTTTTTTCCCCAAAAAAATCGTTGGCTTGGCGCTCTCAACGGCGAAAATTGATCTTACTTATTTTAAAAAGCGAAATGGAGAAAGATAAAAAGTTTGGGCTACTTCTATTCTCACAGCTTAAAGCCGAAAACTTTTGAAGGGAGTCTTGGCTCCCTTTTTTTTTTTTTTTTTTTTTTTTAAAATTTTTTTGATTTTGGTTGGATATTAAAAATTTTTTTGTTGTCGTTTGCTATCAAGGTGTGAATGAGGACTTTGAATGATTAAATTTGTTAAGTTAAAAGTTTTTTTTTTGACATTTGGGGGGCCCCCGGGTCTTCCCAAAAGATACCCTTGTGTTTTAAGCACTAGATTTTTATAAGGGTTAAGAGCATTTTTAATTTAAAAGCTTGTACAAATTATACCCCTGGTAAATTACGCGTTTTGATTTTGATTTGTTTTTTCCCGGGTCCAAATTCCCCGGTTTTGGTTATTCAGGTACATCTGGTGGGGCCCAATTTCAAATTTCTAAGAAAAACCTTTTTTCTCGGTATAGCGTATTATTCATAATTTAAACGGAATTACCTACTTTTGAAAATTTTTTGATTTTCTCCGGTCCCCGTTCCCAATTTTGTTTTCCCCAAAAAAAAAGTGATAAAGAATGAGAGATTTTAAAAATGTTTCCACGTTTAAAACATCTCAGTTGTAGCGTTTTCTTTAAATGATTCATTTTTTAAAAGTTCAGATATGTTTTTTGTCTTTTTGGGGCCCCATGGTCACCCCCAAATTTACCCCCTTGTGTTTTGGAGCAAGATATTTATAAGGGTTATAAAATTTTTTTAAATTTCAATTTGTAAAAATTTACCACCCCTTGGAAAATTAAACCGTTTTGATTATCTCCAAAATCTTGTTTTTCTCCGGTCCCTTTTACCCGTTTTTGGGTTTTGAAAGCAAAAGTCACTGCGTCTAAAGTCTCTAAGTGTGGTCCAAGTTTCATAGTTCTAAATTTACCGTTTTCTCTGTAGGCCAAAAATTAATCTCCGCCGAGAACACAGCCCCCACCCACCACCAGCCGAAAGGAATTTTACGATGTTGAGAGCCACACTTGACACATACCGGTCATATACTGAGTTTCAAAATTGTAAAACTTTCGGGGGGGCGTGTGCAGATAGCTGAAAACCCCCAATCGGTAGCTGTATACAGGGCTGGAGTTCGTGTCGCCCCCAAGCAGTGCAAAGCCGCTTTTTGCCGGGGGACGACCGTGCCCCCAGATAAATAAAATAAGTAATTTTTTTCATTTTCTCATACAGAGTAAAAGTCTTATAACACTTCCGCCTATTCTCTAGAAAAACAGATACGTGGAGTGAAATGAATAAGGGGGCTCTAAGATTTAAAGGTTAAGGTTTATAGAGGAAAGGTTTTAAAGAGAAGGTGAAAATACATATATTAAACTTAAAATCGAATGACTTTACGGGGATGTACAAATATTAATAATAATGTTTTACAAGTTATATTAATGATTAAAAGGTAATTTATTCCACCTGTGGAGTTCATAAAAAAAGCAAATTTTTAGCATTCCTCTGATACCATGCATCCATTTTAACAGAAACGTCCTGTGCTCCTGTGAATTGAAACAAAACCCTAGCTAAATCATAAAATATACTAACCGCCTTTCTCCTTTTTTCAAGGGGAATATCCTGTAACTTGGTGAAATAACGTTTTGATGATTGAGATGTGCCATAAGGCGGTTTATGGTCTGCTGATTTTCGAAAATTTAGAAAAAAACGATAAGATTTAATAGGGCTTTTATTTAAGAACAGAATGAAAGATATCTTTGATAAGAATGTTACATTTCATTTTCTTTTCAAAATCACTAACTGGGATGAATTAAGGTTTATATCACTCCATAAAGTGTGCATCATTACAAATCTGTATCGCTCTCTATTTTGGTCATACTCCACCTGTGCCCAAGCTTGTTGCCCTATTCTGTCGCCGCACACGATCAGGCCACGTTTCAGACTGTCTCTATGATCGCCGAATTCACAAGATTGTACACACATTTTCAGATGTTTCAAGAAAGTGCTAAGTGCTTCTCTTCATTCGGACTAATTTTAAAACAAACTTGTATCTTTCAACCATAGTGTTCAGGCAAGGAACACACTATATTCTTTAAACTCGACCTACACGAGCGCGCGTGTTATAGAGCAATCTTTGAAATTTCACGAAAACTTACGCAACAGGTTAATGAAAATGTGAGAATTACCTTTCGTCTTCGCGCTCAGAGAACCTCGACGCTGTAATGAGGTTCATTTCTTCCATTCGACGTGTTGTACTTTGTAGAACAGCAATGAGTTACGTTCCAAAATAATAAGAAATATCACGTACTGGCTTCTACTTCAGAACATCTTGTTATCCATGGGAAAATCAAGGACACGAGATACAACGCTGACGGTTGAACCGCGCGACGCCCAGACACGTATTTATTATACACAGAAAACATATTGAAATATGGTGGTTTACAGAATATACATTATTTCCAACTGAACATAATACAAAGCTCAGCCATTAATGCTAGCAGTGGCGTAACTACATCCTCTTATTTGAGGGGGCGAACATTTTTGTAAACCCAAAAAGATAAATTTGGTAATTCACGATTAGCGAAAGGTATGTGGGTACCGTATAGTCATGTGGTGTCTTCAATAATTAATTTATTGGTAAAACGCTCTTTCCTGGGTACAGTACATATGGAGGGGAGGGAGGCCCCTTAGTCAATTAAATTTTTCGATTCTTAGAGTGTGATTTTTTTTATAAACCTTATGAAATATGTAGTATGAAAAGATTTAAAAATAAGATACAAATATAAAATAAAAATATCCTTCACGTCAAATAAAAATTGTGCCCCCCGCCCCCCGTACTTTCGCCACTGAATGGGAGTGTTAGTAGCGTTCACGGTGAACAAACAATAAAGGTTACGTTTATTTTTCCAAGTGTGACAATAATTTTTATACATCATGTTTATTCATTGTGTGCTCAGAAGATAAGTACATACAAATTATAGCCAACACAAATACTGTAATAATGCCATTCTCATAATTAATACAAGGATCAGTATTTAAAAAGTAGATTTTGAAATAACCTATGAAGACAAGGCAAAGGTGATACGGATAACTATTTAAATATTACACAATGCATTAAATACATCTATAACTTATGTATACTCCTCATATGCCTCATGAGGTGGTTTTTCTGTGATAAGCGAGCAAAACAAACCGGACACTCAAACTGAGGAGCTTTGCCACATTTAAACTTTTGGTGTAGATCGAGCGAGGTCTTGTGACGGTACTTCTTGCCACAACTGGAGCACTGGAAACTCGGCCCTTCATCGCACTCGTACAGCAAATGTTTCGTCAGGTTTTGTTTCCTCGAGAAGGTAGAGTTACACTTTGAACAACGGTGTGATTCGTCTGCCGTGGGGAAGACTTGCTCGTACTGGGGCTGGTGGTCACCCTCCGCTGAAGAAGGTGGGTGCAGGTCAGGAAACATTGCAAGTGCAAGGGGATCTGGAACAAACCACGCGGCCAAGGTCACAGGTGAGTTTATACACATATAACAAAAAAACTGGTAAAAAAAAAAACGGGCAAACCTTACACAATCAAATAGTTGGGGAGAATAGGTAATTCCGTGGCTTCCGTGGCCGAAAAAATGAAAGAGCTATGTATGTGGTCGATTCGTATTGAGCCATAGATAAACAATTTCGATGGTGAGAGTCTTGATTTTTTGGCTGAGACCGGCCATAACGAATCGATTGATACCAAATATCTAATTGTTTCACCAATTGTGTCTCGACAAAATGTATTTGAAACATAAGATCACACAGTATAGTAGCATATATTCATCTACACATGCCATTGCTTCAATTAAATAAACTCAGGCTATAATTGTCAGAAAATTAAATGCATGGATTCATTAAAAACACATAGAAATAATCCACCAACAATGCAACTTAAGAAAATGTAAAACCTTTTTACCTAGAATATATCGTTCCATAGCGAGAATGTGTAAAGTAAACAGTTAAAGTTTTTGTAACATAATCTCAAACACATGGGATTTTCGTGAAAATTTGTAAGAATATAATTTAAATTTCTATCATTTACCTTTCGAATGGTACCTTTGAAATTGAAATCGATTAAATACTTACGAAGATACGCTAGTTATAAATTCGAAAGCGGCGGCCATCTTGTTTTAGATTATGGCCGGTCTCAGCCAAAAAATCAAGACTCCCCACCATCGAAATTGTTAATCTATGGCTCAACACGAATCGATTGATATTACATACATAGCTCTTTCACCTAAGCTGCCACGGAAGCATGTTTTCATACCCTATGCTCCCCCACTAAAAAGCAATGAGATCTAAAAGAAATGCCAAGCCCTTTTGTGCCCCCCCTACTTTTTGGGAATCTTAATACATAAATTCACTTTGCCTGTGATGGTTCCTTGCAAAAACGTGGCAAAATTATATTTT
>JAMZAV010014577.1:0-15062 GCA_024449915.1 Sweltsa coloradensis
GGCCCCCCCGACAAATTTGACCGACAATGACACACGAACGATGACAAAAACGAGACGACCACCACGTAAGAACCCCATTTCCTCCCCTTACCCGTGGCTGGTTCTGACCAGCAGGCCCCACCCCCTCCCAACCCTAGGTTAGAGTGGTGCATTATGCCCTTACTTTGACGCGTCCTAAATCCAAATAATAAAAAAGGTAATTGGATAAAATATAATAAAGAAAATACTATGCATAATAAATCATATTATTACCTGGCATTGAAAGTCACTGCCCTGTAGAAAATCACGGCCTCTAATATAATGAAAACAAACCGCGTGGGAATTTGAAGCTTCCCTCAACAAGGCTGTGGGGACGCATTGTTGAAACATTTGCATTTTTCTTCTGTTTCATTTCTTCTTGGACGAGAAGTTGGCGTGGTCTGGTTTAAATGAAGTTTTGTAACAAAAATGGATAAATACTGACAATCTATCGGTATTATTACAAATACTGATGTATATTGATCAATCTAACGGAAATACTGAAGCCAACAGAGGAACGGTTAGTCTCTGGATTTCACGTTTAGATCGGAAAAAAGTATTGGTCTTGCAGCATGGCATTGTCTTGTGTAGCCATCAGAGAACATTCATAGTGGGGTCTGAGTATAACGTGCTCTGTCTATTCTGCTGGAGGAACAATGCTGTGGCGATTCCAGACTCAGGCCCACGTAGGCTACCCGCCTGTGGCTGGTTCTGACCAGCATAGGGGTAGGCCTACATATCGCTGTCTGAGCCCGGCATGGGGTACAAATTAAACACAGGACAAGGCTCGCTAATCGTTAAAGGCAAAGAAAGGATATAAAGACCATTTCGCAAACATCAGTAAGTGAACGAGGAGAACCCGAATCTAAAGGCGAGCTCTGGCCGGCATCTTGAGAAACTGAAACTTCTTCTCTCACGCGTAATTCCCGTGTCTGGTTCTGACCAGCATGAGACTTTCTTTCCCATCTCTCTGGTCCCTTTCAGAGCTCTGGCGGTCGTCGTCGAGGAACTTTCCCCTTTCTCTTGACGACCTCTCAGACGACGATGACAATGACACCGAAAGATGACGATGACAAAGACGATGACCCCCCTAGGTTAGAGTGGTGCATTATGACCTAACGGTTGACGCGACCTTAATCCGAATAACATTTTTTGAACCTTCCTTTGACCACTTCCACGACGACGACGACGACAATGGCAACACGGACAATGCCACAGACGAAGACAACCACGACTTGGGGGAACCACTAACCCCTGCCCTCCCCATACCCCCTCTGTCCTTTGCCCGACCCCGGCAAAGCTCCCGCCCCGATCCCTTGCCCCCGGCCTCCTACCAACATGCCCCATCTTGCTTGTTTCTGGTTGTGACCATCACAGGTCTGCCCAACCCGCGTTTCCCTGCGTCACCCCTGACTTTCCACCCCTTTGAGAATTGGCCCAGAGCATGACTCGTCTATTAAAAAAAGAAAAAATAAAAAATAAACAAGAAAAAGAAAAAGTCCAACTCGCGAACATCAGAAAGTGAGAGCGGAGTATCAGTTCTTGTCTTAGGAGTTTGTAAACGGTGACTTTGGAGCCGTTCTAGCAACGAAGTACATAATAAATTTCAGAGTTGTTCTGAATTGGCCTTGTTGGTTCTGGCGTTGATTCGCGGGTGTTCGCACTGTCCACCCCACTGATTGCTATATTTCCTATTAAAAATATTGATCTTTGGTTGGTTATTGCTCACTCGTCGATTGCGTCGGGGCCTGCAGGGTTGGCTTGTCGTTTGATTTAAAGTCCCCCACTGAAAATCAGTTATATACTGAGTGGGTAGACTCTAAATAAAATTTATTTATTTATTTATATTACTCCCCGAAACTAGAGGCGAGCTCTGGCAATCGTTCGTTAGGGACACCTCCCCATTCCCTTAACAACTTCCCCGAGAACGATGACAATGACAACAACCGAACGATGACAAAGACGATGACGACTGCGACGTGGAACCCCCTTTCCCCCACCCTTCCCCTACCCGTGGTTTATTTTTCATAAAAAATAATAAATAAAAACCAAAAAATCATTCAAGTAAATAAGTATTGTTTTGTTATTACTATCATCGCCATCGTTTTCTTATCTTATATAATTACACTAAGTTAAAATATAATCATCAACACACCATGCATTAATTCTTTTCAGTAGCTTTCAATATCAGAGGCGTCGCAAAATAACCTAACCGGTTGAAGCGCCCTAGTTTCTTACGTCGTCGTCGTATCTCATCCCAGCAAACACAAGCGTAGGGGAAAGACACCGGTATTATTATTAAAAATACTGATGTATATTGATCAATCTAACGGAAATGCTGAACCCAAACAGAGTACGGTTAGTCTCTGAGGTTCAATTTTAGATCGGAAAAAAATATTGGTCTTGTAGCATCGGCATTTTTTTGTGTTTGCCAATCAGAGAACATTCATAGTGGGTTCTGAGGTATTACCTGCTCTGTCTTTCTGCTAAAAAGAACAATGCTGTGGCGATTCCAGACTGAGGCCCACGTTGGCTATCCGCCTGTGGCTGGTTCTGCCCAGCATATGGGATAGACCAACATATCGCCGTCTGGGCTCGGCGTGGGATACAAATTAAACACAGGACATGGCTCTGCTAATAGGCAGAAAGGATATAAAGGACCAAACTCGCAAAAAATCAGCAAGTGAACGAGGAGAATAACTCCACGAAACTAAAGGCGAGCTCTGGCCAGCACCTTGAGAAACTGAAATCTCTTTCCTCACCCTACCTGTGGCTGGTTTTGATTAGAATGAAACATTCTTTCCCATATCCACTGGTCCCATTCTGAGCTCTGACGATGGTCGTCGGGGAAACCTCCCCTTACCCTTTGACTACCTCCCATACGACGATGACAATGATATCGAACGATGATGATGTCAAAGAGCGAGAAAGACGCGGGCGTGAGAACCCCCTTTTCTTCTCCCTTCCCGTAGCTGGTTCTAAACACCTTGGGCCCTTCCTCCCCATATCCCCTAGGCTACAGTGGTGCATTTTGACCCAATGGTTGACGCGACCTTAATCCAAATTAACATTTTTTTTTACTTTCCTTGTCTACTTCCCCGTTGACGACGACAATGGCAACACGGACGATGCCACAGACGAAGACGACCACGACTTGGGGGAACCACCAACCCCTGACCTCACCATAACCTCCATTGCCCTCTGTCCTTTGCCCCAACCCAGCCAAGCTGCCGCCTCGGTCCCCTTTCCCCCGGCCTCCTATCACCATGCCCCATCTTGCTTGTTTCTGGTTCTGACCAGCTCAGGCCCCGCCCCAACCGCGTTTTCCCCCGCGTCACCCCTTACGTTCAACCCCTTTGAGAATGGCTTTGCTTAGCGTACAAAGCGATTCAAGAGCAAACGTCCAACTCGCAACATCAAACTAATAAGATGGAAGTCTTAAACCTCCCCATAACTAGAGGCGGGCTCTGGCAGTCTTCGGGAACATCTCTTCCTTCCCTTGACGACATCCCTGACGACGATGACAATGACACAACGAACCATGACAAAGACGATGACAATCGCGCCTAACCTGTGGCTGGTCCTGACCAGCATGGGCCCGCCCGCCCCATATCCATTAGGCTAGAGTGGTTCATTATGACCTAACGATTGACGCGTCCTTAATCCAAATAAACCAAAATTCCCCCGTCTGGGCCAGGGGTAGAATTGGCCCAGAGCATGACTCTACTAATCTTAAAAGGCGATTCAAGAGAAAAAGACCACCTTGCAAACATCAGCTAGTAAGATGGATGTCATATACTCCCCTAAACTAGAGGCGAGCTCTGGGAGTCGTTATCGGGGCACCTCTCCCTAACCTTAACGACCTCCTCGACGACGATGACAATAACACAACGAACGATGACAAAAACGATGGTGACTGCGACGTGACAACTCTCCTTTCCTCCCCCCTTCGCCTACACGTGGTTCGTTTTGACCAGAATAGGCCCTTTCTCCCCATTATCCCTAGTATAGAGCGCATTATGCCATAACTGTTGACGCGTCCTTAATCCAAATAAAAATAATTTAAAAAAACAATTAACATATGTTTTGTTCTGCTATTACTATCATCGCTACATTATGACCTAACGGTTGACGCGTCCTTTCTCCAAATAATAATAAAAAAATAAAAAAATTCTTATCCTCGTCTGGGCCCGGTGTAGAATTGGCCCAAAGTATGGCTCTGCTAATCGTAAAAGGCGATTCAAGAGAAAAGGTTCCACCTCGCAAACATCAGCTATTATGAAGGGAAGGATTTTCTCCACAAAAATAATGGCGAGCTCTGGCCATCGTCTCGGGGACCTTGCTGCCTTCACTTGACGACCCTCGACGCGATGACGACAATGACCTTACGAACGATCTCAAAGACAATGACGACGCGACGTGAAAACCCCCCTTTCCTGTCCTTACCCATCCCCTCTGGGCCCCCGTCTGGGCCGGGTAGAATTGGCCCAGAGCATGGCTCTGCTAATCGTAAAAGGCGATTTCAAGAGAAAAAAGTCCACCTCGCAAACATCAGCTAGTAAGAGCGGTGTATCTTACTCCCCAAACTATAGCGAGCTCTGGCAATCGTCGTCGGGGACCTTGCCCCTTCCCTTGACGACCCCCCGGCGACGATGACAATGACACAACGAACGATGACAAAGACGATGACGACCCGACGTGAGAAACCCCCTTCCCCCTTAAACCGTGGCTGGTTCGACCAGCATGGCTCCTCCTCCCCCCCCCCTTAGGCTAGAGTGGTGCATTATGACCTCACGGTTGACGCGTCCTTAATCCAAATAAACCAAAACCCTCTGGGCCCGGGGTAGAATTGGCCAGAGCATGGCTCTGCTAATCGTAAAAGGCGATTCAAGAGAAAAAGTCCACCTCGCAAACATCAGCTAGAAAAAGCAGAGAATCTTACTCCCCGAAACTGGAGGCGAGCTCTAGCAATCGTCGTCGAGGACCTTGCCTCCTTTTCTTGACAACCCGCCGGCGACGATGACAATGACACAGCGAGCGATAACAAAGTCGATGACGACCGCGACGTGAGGAACCCCCCTTCCTGCCTTACCCGTGGCTGGTACAGACCAGCATTGGCCCCTCCTTCACCGCTCCCCTTAGGCTAGAGTGGTGCATTATGACCTAACGGTTAACGCGTCCTTAATCCAAATAAAAAAATCCTCCCTATATCCCCTAGGCTAGAGTGTATAGCATTATGAGCTTAACGCGCGTTGAAGCGTCCTTAACCAAATAAACCAACAAAAAAAAAACAATCAAATTAATAATTATTACTATCTTCACTATCATTATTCCTTTTCTTTTAAAAACTTTAAACCATCTTATCTTAAAACACATCACACACTAATAACAATAACTTTCTTTATCACAGGCGGTGCGATATGACCTAGCCGGTTAAGGCGCCCTAGTTTCTCACGTCGTCGTTGTGAATTTTATTTTCACGGCAGCCGACTCCATGGGTGTTTAGGGGCTGAAGCACCCCCCGGATTGTTAAGTGGGGGGGTGGGGGGTGGCAATAATACTAACTGTTTAATATACAATACGTTAATTCATAATACATTAGTACAAATGGAAGTACAAATATCTAAATACGTTTAAAAAAAAAGTGAAAACAGGCATTCAGAGCTATAAACTAGGAAGCTTCGCAAACGCTTTTTTAATCGCGCTGATGGATGAGCTTTTTTTAGTTATTAGTTTGCGTGGGATATCTTTACTTTTGCAAGTGCTTTGCTTTGCTGCCTACGCATTGTAGGTGATTGTTGTCAAGTTTCTATTGTTACTTCTCAATTGTTATTATTTACCGTAAAAAACTTACATTAAAATCTTTATTTCTATAGATTCTGGCTAACTTTTTCAACTTTTTCTTTCAAAAGGTAAGGCCTACTAAATCACCATAACCTTAATATCCATGTATAATATAAACGTTGTAGCCCTACCCATTTGGTCAGAATCGGCCCAAATGGCACGAAAATATCGCACAAAAAAATCAAAAAACTTATATTAAAAGCTTTATTTCTATAGATTCTGGCAAACTTTTTCATCTTTTTCTTTTAAAAGGTACTACATCACCATAACCTTAATGTCCATGTATAATATTAAAGTTGTAGCCCCACCCGTTTGGTCAGAATTGGCTCAAATGGCATGAAAATATCGCACAAAAGATCGAAAAAATCGCAAAAGTACGATATTCATGAAAAATATTTCTTCGATTGTACCCAAAAACAATACACCTTTTAAGTTAGAATTTCGAAGGTCCCCCCCAATTTCAACAAGATCGGATATGCCGTTTGCCTGGTAGAGAGTTAACAAACAGAAAAAAACAAACAAAAAACAAACAAAAAACAAAAAACACCCGAGCTAAATTTTTTGGGGCTCAGTGAAATTGAAGTCTTCGCTTCGCTCATCCAATTACAAAGTTAAAAAAAAATGAATGTGCTTTCTTTTATAAAATGCATAGTCTGTTGAAAAAGTAATATATAAGTATTGTCACAAATTCATATTCTTCAAAATAACCTTAACTTTGTTACCAATGTCTATAATTTCCGGTCTGGGCTCGGGATAGAACTGGCCCAATCAAAATAAACAAAAAACATTAATGACGCGAACAATAATTTGACGAAACTACCCACACAAAAGTGGCTATATATCTCGGTATTTGTTCACTATACACATTTGAGTCTTAGCAGCAAAATAAATGATCATTCTTGCTTCCTGCTCGTTAAAACTTTTGACGTAATTACTCATACTTTAGGCTGGAGAGATTTATTTATGAATAATAAGTTTGTGTGCTGAACAGTTGGTTGCCTGCGCGTCACATTGCAGGCGTCCCGTACGGTGCTGCGACCTAGCGTCGAGAGCGAGAACTGCGTCAATCCCACGTCTTCGAGCAGCTGTTGAGTTTAGAGGCACACAGGCAGCATGGGCCCTCCTCCCCCCACCCCCTTAGGCTAGAGTGGTGCAATAGACCTAACGGTTGACGCGTCCTTTAATCCAAATAAACCCAAAAAAAATATGACATAATGAAATTCTTTCGAGTTCCCGAGTTAAATAAGTTGGCAAATGTTTGGTAATAAAACTTATTTTAACTCAAAACTCGAAAGAATTTCATAATGAATATATATATATATACTAGGAAAACGCCCAATCGTTGTCAAACGAGTGAGTGAGCCATGTGTATAGTACCCGGTATCTTTCCCCCATACTGAGCTAGGTCCAGCTTGGGTAGCCCCCTTTGTTTCTCTTGTCGTTCTTTGTGATAACAATTTTGCAGATGAAGAACTTGTCGTCGGACCAGCTACATTACTTTAAAATAAAATAAATAAATAAATTGTATTTAGAGTCTATCCACTCAGTTATAAATGATTTTCAGATGTTGAAGACAATGACAGCACGAACAATGACAAAGACGAAGACGAAAATCTTCCTGGTAAAAACGAGCCTCTGGTTTTAAACCAGAATGGATTTTTCTCCCCATTTTTCCTATTCTAGAGTGGCACGTTATGACTTATTCGTTGGCGCGCCCTTAACTTAGAGACGAGCTCTGGCGGTCGTTGTCGGGGACCTCTCTCCCTTATCTAGACGACGTCCCTGACTGCGACGAAAAGCATGGCAACACAAACGATAAACATAGACGATGACACAGACGATGACACAGGACAAATGATAGATCTTCCCTTTTCTCCACATTCCCGGGGCTGGTTCTGACCAGCAGGGGATCTTCCACCCCACACCCCCAAAGACTAAATTGGCACATTATAACCTATCGGTGACGCCCCCTTAATCCATATAAACTGTTGTCATTCTGCTTGATTAAAATTAGGGAATGTTGTTTGAATTTCGAAAGTATTCCTAACCCGCCACGGGCAGGAACTGACCAGCACGTATATCATGTGTTTATTCAAATCAATTTATTTAAACGTGGCCGCTTCCGAACGCTTTTTTTAGTTGCATTGATGGATGAGCTTTTTTTGAAGTTTTTTAGTATTTGTGGGATGTCTTTACTTCTTCAAGTTTCATTGCAAAATCATTTTTGTTAAATTAGGAAACTTTTTATTAAGAAGAACTAATTTCTATGGTAATTAGAATGTAAAATATCTGTAGGCCCGAAAATTTCTTTATAAACGCATTAGGTGATTTTTGTCCAGTTTCTATAGTAACTTGTTTATTATTGTTATACCCTCAAAAAACTCATATTAAAACCTTTATTTTTTAGATTCTGGATAACTTTTCAACTTTTTTTTTCAAAAGGTACTAAAGCACCATAAAACTTAATGTTTATGTAAAATATGAACGTTTAGCCTTAACCGTTTGGTCAGAATCGGCCCAAATGTCACGAAAATATCGCGCTAAAAATTGTGAAAAAATAAAAGTACGATATTCATAAGAAATATTCTTCGATTGTACCAAAAACGTAGATGTCTAAGTTCAGAGATTTCGAAGGTCCCATATTATTTTCATTGAGTTCGCATATGCCGTTTGCCCGGTAGAGAGCAAACAAACAAACAAAAAAAAAACAAGCAAAAAACATTGGAGCTAAATTTTTTGGTGGTCAGTGAAATTGAAGTCTTCGCTTCGCTCATCCAAAAAATGTTGTTTACATCATTCAGATTTCATTTATTTATTTTTTTCCATCGTATAAAAATTTTGATTTTGCTATTACCATCATCACCATAAATTTTCGTTTATAACTAAAAAAAATACAATCATCAAAACACTATTAACTTTTTATAACTTTTATATAAGGCAGCGAAAAATATGCCCCAACCCGGGTTGAAGCGCCCTATTTCTCACGTAGTCAATCAAACATGGCCGCAGTCTTTTCGTTGCGCAGAATTTGGGGGGCCCCCCCCGATAAATAAACTTATAATGTATTTACAAAAACCCCGATAATATTTAATTACATAACAAAAATAAATTTTTGTAAATTTAAAAATAATATCAACGTCGCGGGGTTAGTGTGATACGTTCTGTCTCCCAGCTTCCCCCCGTGCGTTTCGTCCTCGAATAAGTCGATAAAAGTGTCTTCCACCCTCGATACTGAGCAATGTTAAACCACTGAGTCGACTCTCACTCATTGAGCTACGCAATAGTTTTTAATTTATTTAAATAAGTAGAAAAACTTTTCGGCACAGATGTTACAGTCGTTTCTGTTATATTTATTGCAACTGTGTAACTGAAGGAGCCGCCACCCTGAGCGGCCATACTGATCATCCCACATGTTGCAACTAAGTATTAACTTTATTCACAGGAACGTATTTCGCAAACAAACCCAAAAACAGACCAAATGTCAGATACCGACAGTGTTAATTCGAGCGCTAAGCGCGATACTCTGATCCGGGAGGTCTGGTTTCGAATCCTGTCTTGACCGGCAATCCTGACTGAAGGTTTTCCGAGGTTTTCCTCAGAATGCGGAATGGGCTCAGAAAGGTTTATGCGAATGCAAGGGATTGAGTTCACTCAAACAGCCCGCAACGTTCCTAGTTCACCTGAAGAGGGGCATACATTGCACCCTATAACTGTTGTTTCCCCCGTCTGGGCCCGGGTAGAATTGGCCAGAGCATGGCTCTGCTAATCGTAAAAGGCGATCGAAGAAAAAAGTCCATCTCGCAAAAATCAGCTAGTAAGAGCGAATAATATTACTCCCCAAAAACTAGAGGAGAGCTCTGACAATCGACGTCGGGGGCGAGGCTATTGGGAGATACCTAGATATACTAAGATCTGTTGTTCTTGCTACTCGAGGTTATCCCTCGGTTATAGCAATAGACAGTAATGCAGCCTCACCACTCTGGTACTCCAAACAACTGGACCAGAGGGGAGAAGATCTGTCGGAACTATTGCGGAAAGCAGGCTAACAATCGCAAATCAAGAAAGCGACCTATACACCTTTTCCACTGCAAAATGGAGAATCCAACATTGACATCACCCTAGCCTCTGCGTATATGTATGAACTAATAAGAGGGTGGGAAGTATAGCCTCACTTCTCTACGAGTGACCACAGAGCGATTCTGTTTAAAATTAATAAAGCCAATCCAACTGCTCGTCCAAATGAAACAGAGTTGTATAATTACAGAACTGCAGACTGGGAAAAATTTGAAGAACATGTTGTAGAAGAGATGGATGAGCCTTTTATTGAAGCCTTTCAAGAAATGGAACCAGAAGAACAAGCCAACAGCTTCGAGAATATAATAACTGTAGCATGTGAAAACTCAATGAAAAGAATCAAGAAATATCCCTAAATCGGTTCCTTGGTGGTGTCAAGAGTTGACGGATCTGAAGAAAAACCTTGGGAACTGCCAACAATAGCCTGCACAAAACAGAAGAAGAGTCCGAATGGGAAAAGCCAGAAAGGAAACACTAGATCTCTCCAAAACAGAGTTAAGTAATGTAAGACGGCAATATGTGAGACTCATTGGAAGGAAAAAGGAGGAATCTTGGACAGCTCTTGTTAATGACGCCGGTAACTCAGATCCATGGGGTCTTATTTTAAGATTTCAAGAGGTAAGCTAAGAGCGGACCACACCTTCTGCACAATGGCAGACGGGATAGGAGAAACTTCTGATTGGGAAGAGTCAATAGACGCACTATTAAATAAGATGATTCCAATAGACAACAGGGATCTAGATTCACCAGAACAACGCTTAATACGAGACGAGAATGACTCTTATCCAGGCAATGGAGAAGAACCATCTATCACAGTGCAGGAGATAGAGGTGGGAATGAAAGCAACAAAAAGGGGCAAGGCTCCAGGGCTTGATCGTCTTCCTGCAGACGTAATACTAAAAGTGTGGGACATTGTCCCAATCTCAATATACATCATGTTCAATTCTTGCCTGAAAAAGGGAGTTTTTCCCAAAACTTGGAAAAGAGGCAATATTAAGATTCTTAAGAAGAGCGAGGACAAGAAAGATAATGAGGTCTCCTCTTACAGACCCATTACACCAGGGGCGTCGGCACATGGGGGCAAGACGTGGCACTTGCCCCCCCCCCCTGGAATTTCAAATCAGAAATTAAATTTACGTAATTTATTTAATTTGACAGTAATACACTAGCATTCAGCCTCATAAGCTTTCATCCTGTCAACTTAGTTAAGATTGATCCTTACAATTTCAAAGTAACAATAATTTCTTCTATTGAAGCGCTCTATAAAATAGACAATTTTGAAGAGGAGGGAAAACACGTGGTATGATTACTGGACAAACACATTAAAAAATAACGACACCATAATTTTTTAAACATGGAACTCATCGATATCACCACTCCCTGTTACAAAGTGCAGTGTGGAACGCTCTTTTAGCTCGCTATAATGATGATAAAAATGATGGTAATGATGATTGTTTAAAAATAAAAAAATTAAATTATTTTATTATTTTATTGTGCACGCACCAAATCACTCTAAAAACCTGATTTTCAAATTTTCGCCTGCGGCGCTATTTATTTAAGACTCACAGTAAAAAACAATTCTTCTTTATATTGTCAGAACTCTGAAATGTGTCTGCATCAGTGTAATTCGATTTATTAAGTTGTCCTCCTAAGTAAATCGTGTTCTTTTAACTGGATAGGATAGACGTTTAATAAATAAATAAATAAAATGCAAAATTGAAAATAAGATCAAACGTTAATATGTTGCAATGTAGGCCAATGCTGTAAATTGTAAGCTCGACATGACGACAAAACAAATTGACGCACACAAACTACATTGTTTCGGTATTGCATTCCGCCCACCACTTTTTTCTAAAACGCACCAAATGTACTCTTAAAACTGATTTTCAAATTTTCGACTGCGGCGCTATCCCCCGTGCGTCCCGCGCTTAGTCCCTTTCCCACGCCTGAACATGCACACGCAATCGCCCCCCCCCCCATGATTTTGTCCTAGATCCGCCACTGATAGTAATTTGTTTATTTATTAACAGCCATGCCCCCCCTTGCAAAAATCCTGCCGACACCCCTGCATTACACTCCTACCTGTTATTGGTAAAGTGTTTGAGAGGGTATTAGTAAATAGACTAAAACCTTTATATGAAACATCAAAGCTTTGTTGTCCTAATCAATATGGATTTAAGAAAGGGAGGTCTATAGAAGATGCAATAAATCACCTATTTAGAACCGTCAATGGAGCGGAGGAGAAGTTTGTATTAGCCATCTTTATAGACGTATCGGGCGCCTTCGACAATGTGTGGTCTTAGGCAACTGGAATGCACAAGGAATGTATAACATTATAAAAGATTACTTTACAGAAAGGAGAGCCAGTATCCAAACCACATACAACTCTATTACCAGGGAAGTTCACCAGAGGCTGTCCACAGGGGTCTGTAATAGGACCCTTGGCATGGAACATCGTCTTTGACGAGGACACAAATGCAGAGTTCGAAGGGGTTACCACAATCTGTTATGCTGTTGATAAAGTTGCCCTCGTTCAAGCCAATAGCAGAGCACAACTTGAAAGGAGAGCCAACGCATACTTCCAGGCAAATAATGAATGGAACTTGCTACATAAGATGTCCTTGTCTGTGGAAAAGACGAAGATGATGTTGATCAAAGGTCGTCTCTAGAGACAGGATGCCCATAATAATTAGCCGGCAGAAACATCCAAGAAGTACAAGTATATAAATACTTAGGCTTAATGACGGACGAACATCAGAACTTTGTTCCCCATGCAAAGTATGTAAGGGACAAGGTTCAGGCCGCCTTTGCCATGATGGCTCGTATTTCACGAAGAACTTGGGAATTAAATCTTCAACCATGTCCATCATATATGAACGAGCTGCCGTCCCTATAATAACTTATGGCGCCTCAGTTTGGTTTCATAAGGCTTCTCTACAGCCATGGTCAAAAGACACTTGGATAGTGCGCAGCGCTTTCTACTTCTTCAGCAGACTAGGGCCTGTCGCACAACAGCAACCGAAGCCTTACAGGTACTATCGGGAAAGCTCCCGCTACATATGGAATTAGCCAGAATCGGAATGTCTTATTGGTCCGAAAGAACATATCTGTTCAGGGCTTTGGAATAATACAAATGTGACAGAAAGAATCGGAAGAAAAAGACAGGTATTCATTCGATCAGAGAATAAAAAGGATTAAAGAGGACACTCAAAGATCTATGGCAAGAGAACTGGTCAGCTAGTTCAAAGGGTAGAATCCTGCATTCTTTCATCCGAACATTGAGGGTTGGGTTCAGAATAAAACCTTCAATCCTGGATTAGAGGCTACCTTTCTGCTGACTGGTCACGGATCTATACGAAAGAATCTAAATAGACTTGGACTCGAACACGAAGACAAATGTAGCTGTGGGGAAATAGAAGACATGGAACATATCCTGAAGATGTGTGATAACTATGTTGATCTGAGAGAAGTCCTTTACCAGAATCTGGACCCACTAGACACGTTGAATTCTACTCTGATTGAAGAGGAACAAATTGCAGAGAGATTCCAGACATATGCGATAGAAGTCTTCCTGAGAAGAAGAACTCAAGAGATGAAGAACGAGCTGACTTAGACGAGGAAGAAGAGGGAGGATACCTCTGCCCACCTGTAAGAGTTCTACAACCAGAATCCGAGACCCACCGTCTGGGCCCGGGTTAGAATAGCCCAGAGCATGGCTCTGCTAATCGTAAAAGGCGATTCAAGAGAAAAAGTCCACCTCGCAAACATCAGCTAGTAAGAGTATCTTACTCTCAAAACTAGAGGCGAGCTCTGGCACATCGTCGTCGGGGACCTTGCCCCTTCCCTTGACGACCCCCGGCGACGATGACAATGACACAACGAACGATGACAAAGACGATTACGACTGCGACGTGAGAAACTCCCCTTCCTCCCATTACCTGTGGCTGGTTCTGACCAGCATGGGCTCCTCCTCCTCCCCCCCCCCCCTAGGCTAGAGTGGTGCATTATGACCTAACGGTTGACGCGTCCTTAATCCAAATAAACCAAACCAGAACGTCGCAGAAAACCCGGCAGATGGCTGCTGAGGAGATGGAGTAGTAGAGCTTAACTTTAATCTTGTCACACCTTGTACCTGAATTGTATTAATCTCTGTGATATACACTTAGGAATTGTACCTTACCATAATGATCTCTGTATAATGCTTATGTAATTATATTCCTATTGTACATGTTGTATGTATATTATGTATAATAAAGATGAAAGATTAAAAGAAAAGAACAAAAGAAAAGATAAGTCAATTATGACTGTTCATATGAGCGGACATAACTGGCTTAAAACAATGCCAAAATTAATGACTAAAAGATAGTTGATCAAAGGAGGCACTGCAATTAGGTTAAAATACAACTTAACCAATAAGTTAAGAGATAAACTTTAGATTAAGACCAAATGAAAGTGAACTCAAAAGACTTAGACATTATTATGTAAAGAGTCTAAAACAAACTCTGTATGGCACTAATTGTCAGGTACCAAAAGGCTGAGTACTTAGAAATGCATGTAGAAATAAACTTAAGATTAGGACCAACTAAATGTAAGTGAACGTAAAAGACTAAGACAGAATTATGTAAAGAGTCTAAAACAAACTCTGCATGGCACTAACTGTCAGGTAGCCAAAAAGACTGAGTACTATACTCCAAGTGTACACAACTTAATCTAGGAATGAAACAAATGTATGATATTAATAAAGAATGTTTAGTGATATTAACGGAAGTGTATATGAACGTAAGTTCAAAGGATACTTCCAAACATATGTATCAGGGTTGATTAAATAAATGAAAAAAAATGAAAAAAAATCCCATAGACAAGTGTGGCGCAATACGAACTAATGTTTGAAGGGCCTATGAAAATAATAAACTATATTCAAAGCTTCTCTCGACTAACAATGGCCCTACCTAAGGCTGGTTCTGACCAGCATGGGATTATGCTCGCTGAATTTTCGGCACAGATCATAGCTCTCCTTATAAATCGTAAACGGCGAGGAAAGTATAGAAAAGTCCATTTACTCAAACATTTGCTAGTATGTAAGCGAGTATGTTACTCACTGAAACTAGAGGCTGCTCGACAATCGT
>JAMZAV010014578.1:0-13333 GCA_024449915.1 Sweltsa coloradensis
TTTTTAAGTTTTTAGTTTGCGTGGGATATCTTTACTTTTGCAAGTGCTTTGTTTTGCTGCCTACGCATTGTAGGTGAATGCAGGGTCCACTAGATACTTATGCTAAGCTGCTGTTAGCTGGGTCTTCTCACCTGATGTAAACAAACCACCATCTTATATCCCTGCGTGTGTTTTAAAAATAATCTGGAGCGCTCCGAACACGCTCTGTAATATTATCCGTAGCAGAATGTGCTATGTTTTTGTTTTGTTTTGACAGATCATGGACAGCAAAGATTGGGCATTGTGGATTATTATCAATATTATCATTGATATTAGGCCTACCTTTGTGTCTAAAATGTAGTTACAACTCCACGATAAAAGATTGTATGTGCATAAGCCTAGGCTAGGCCCTCGTCTTTGTGTGGTTTTTTCATAGACAATGCCTAGACCTTGTAGAAGTCGTCGTAGGCCTAGAGCTTAGGTCTCGCGTTCTTAGGCCTAGGGCTTGGCCTAGAAATATCAGATTCAAGTTCAAGTTTGGTTTTGGTTTATAGGCCTACATGGTGCAAGTAGGCCTATGGCTTGGACTCATCTTTATCTTACCAACCACATCATCAATGCTAATAGGCATTATGCCTACCGGTATCTGGACAGTTTGCCTCGGGTCCTAATATCCATTATGCAAATGAAAATTGACATATGAAGTTGAAAGATATGAAAATTATTTACATCATAATGTTACCTGCCAACATAAGAATCAAAGATTATACAGGTGGTAGCCTATTTATGTATTTATTGCATTCAAATGTACAACCGACTTTTGAAATTGACGTCCAGCTGCAGACTGCTATTTGTTTACAAAATCTCTGTAAGGTCCATTGGATAATGTGTTCGCGCACTCAGTAGACACATTATCAAGCAGGCCTTGACTTAGGGATATAAGATGGCGCTTATACATTGTGGAAGTACAAGCGAAGACCCACCTTACAGCAGCTGTTAGGTATCTAGTGGACCCTGGGTGAATGTTGACAAGTTTCTTTTGTTTCTTGTCAATTGGTATTATTTACCGTAAAAACTTATATTAAAAGCTTTATTTCTATGGATTCTGGCTAACTTTTTCAACGTTTTCTTTTAAAAAGCAATATATCACCATTACCTTAATGTCCATGTGAAATATGAACGTTGTAGCCCCACCCGTTTGGTCAGAATCGGCCCAAATGTCACGAAAATATCGCACTAAAAATCGAAAAAAATCGTAAAAGTACGATATTCATGAGAAATATTTCTTCGATTGTACCCAAAAACGTAGCAAGTCTAAGTTCAGAGATTTCGAAGGTCCTGTCAAATTTTCATCAAGATCGCATATGCCGTTTGCCCGGTAGAGAGCGAACAAACAGACAAAAATACAAACAAAAAAAAACAAAAAACAAACAAAAAAAAAAAACACCCGAGCTAAATTTTTGGGGGGGTCGGTGAAATTGAAGTCTTCGCTTCGCTCATCCAACTAATTATTAAGAAAACAACGCAAACTACAGACCGATCATCCAAATTACGATATTGCTGTAGTTTTCATTGTTGAAACACTCATTCCTCCAAAAGATAGGTAAAGTAAAATATACGAAAGCATAGTTTTTTAAAATATAACTTTGATTGAATTTTAAAACGTAGTCGAAGTAATGAATACAAAGGATCAAAATTATGTGTTTGCAACGATAATCAAAACTGAAACAATGTTTTTTTGAATTGCGTTTTGCATAATATTAGAAGCAGTGAGCTCGTTCTCACATTCAATAACGTGGTCGGCAAAGTCCAGAGGCCTGCATGATTCAAAGATCGAGTCACCAAGCAAGTGGTCACTGATAAGCTGTGCCTAGCAATACCAAAATATGCTGAACCGACGTCTTGAAACGATTTCATGTGATAAACGTACTGTCATGTAGTCATCGCGAGCCGTACTCGGGGATTAATTTGAACCGTATAATCATTGAGTTTAGAGTAATATATAAACTCAAGGTATAATGTATGTGCGTGTGCGAGTAAGCATCGTACTGACGTGCTACAATTTGTTTGCGACAACAATATGGGGGGGGGGGGGTTATTTTATTAGTATCTATGGTCCATGCACGTACAGTCTTGGAAATTCAGGTTGTATTTCGTACAATGTTGTGTGTTTTCACTTGACATGTAACGTGTATTTCAAAAGTATAATATCAATCATACCAAAGAAGCGATTTAGTGGATGCCTTGCTGGGTAGCTGATTTGAACCAAATTGATAAAAAATATAGTTGAAATTAAATTTGTATTATTTCATACAGACAACAATGCGAATGTGTAATCATTGTTTAAAGGGGGGGGGGGGGGGGGGGGTCATAAACCCACGAACATGGGGGACAAATTAACGAACTGTGCAAAATTGCGCTTTTTCCTAGAATTCAGTGTACGGGGAGAATTACGGATTGTCGTTAGTAGGGCTGGGATGTTAGGACCTTTGAAAGTGACAAAATGGCAAAATAAAATTACAAAAAACGGACCTTTTATGCTATTTTCTCCTTTTAGCTAATATTTCGTTACGTTTAATTGGGGGGGGGGGGGGGGGGGATTGAGCAAATTTCCGTCAAATCAAAAAAATGGTAATCCAGGCAAATTGTACAACGAAATTTCGGAAACCGTCATCATGTGTATTATTACTTTTTATTGGGAGTGATGCTTAAAAATAGCGCTTGGCTTATGTAGATCCTACGCCAGTCAAAATATATTTTGTTTTAAACGCGACAACACGCTGTTTTTGTCTTGAACTTTGGCTTCTTCATTCCGATCTTAGTTCAGAGTATTTTTTAATTTTACAACCAAATTTTAATCTAGTTTATTTTAAATAAAATTAACCATTATTATTAACAAATAATTGCTACAAAATGCTACAAAGTGAAATTGAACCCGCCATGAAATGAGACTTGAGAATGCTGAACACAATCCACGCATCTCCACTTGGTATTAGGTCATGAAGATAAGTTTCTAGTCTGCGGAACCGGCCGGGCCCGGGCCTGTGTACAGGTGACTCATATCACTGTATCCACCTCCGTTCTACGGTATCTCTACTCGCATCAACAACACGCGTAATAGACGCATAACAATTATATTCGTACCCAGACATCGGACAATACCTACTCATCTTCAAACTTATGTATTATGGCTGATTGACTTTTTAATGTCCTGGTTCAAAAGTCAAGGATTTAGTTAGGTGTCATCATATCTCACGATCTTTCATTCCAGAATCACATTTCTAACATTATTCCAAAATCATTTAGATTGCTTGGTTTCTTAAGACGAAACTGCTCTAAAGAATTCTCCAAAACCACCATGCGAAAGTTGTACCTCTCTCTTGTTAGGCCTCATTTAGATTCGCTATTTGGAACCCATATCAAATCACCAAAGTTCATAATGTAGAAAGGGTACAACAGTGTTTCATAAAACATCAATGTATAAAAAGTAGCATTCAGTATCATAGAGTAGATTATGCACAACTTTGTAAAGGTGCTAACCTAATGACATTAGAAAACCGAAGGAACTAATCTGACATGGTTTACCTTTACAAAATTGTAAATAATTTAACAAACACTAGTTCAATTCTTGGCAAATTAAATTTTCATATACCTCCCAAACATGAAACATACACGCCTACACAAAACTTTTCAACCAGCCCTAAGTCATCTCGACCTTCATAAAAATTCATGCATCAACAGATTACAGCATCCTTTTAATATGTTAAAACCTCTTGAAGGAACAAACATTGATCTCTTCTCTCAAAATATTTTTAAATTTAAATCTGTGATCACTCAAGCTCACCAGCTTACTTCCACTAGTCTCTTCTTTCATATAAATTGTTCTTCTATTTTCTTTCAAGAATATCTCTAATTAATTTTCATTGTTAATAATTTTGATTGTTTCACATTTAAATTGATAATTTCAAATATTTTATGAGTTAAATGTATTATTTTGTGTATATTGTATATTTTAATGTCTATAAGTATGTGTTTTCTATCCATTTTCTATGCTATGATTTGCACTTGTGGAGTATTTGTACCCTACTCTGTTGTAATATGCATCTTACTAGGGAAACGCCAAAGTCGTTGTTGGACGAGTGAGTGAGCCATGTGTTGAGTACCCGGGAACATTTGCATTTAAGTTTGATGATAATTATTATACATGTATAATTAATAGGGTTTTGAGTTTAGTTGGTATAGGCCTACGGGCGCGTCAACTGTAAGGCCATAATGCGCCACTCTAGCCTACGATAGGCTAGGTAGGCCTTAGGTATATGAGGAGGAAAGGGAACGTTACCGGGTACTCAACACATGGCTCACTCACTCGTTTAACAACGACTTTAGCGTTTCCCTAGTATAATCATTGAACAAACATTTGTGGTCACAGACACTTGAGCAACAGATACACCCCAGGCTAAATGGAACGGCCAGCTAGTGTACGACTCCTACACTTGTATAGATACTGCCTCCAGCGTCAATGAAAAATTAAAGACAATTTCAGCTTAGGGAGGCGAACAGAGAAAATGGTTTTTAGTTTTGGTTTCAGGGCGCGTCAACCGTTCGGTTATGATGCTCCACTCTAAGGGATTTAGGGAGGAAAATCCTATGCTGGTCAGAACCAGCCACGAGTAGGTGAAAGAAAAGGGGGTTCTCACGTCGTGGTCGTCAAGGGGGTTGTCAGGGAAGGGGTAGAGGTCCCCGACGACGACTGCCAGAGGTCGCATCTTTTCGGGGAGTATATATACTTCTCTTTTGTACTTACCAGCTGATGTTTGCGAGATGAGATACGATATGCAGAGCAATGCTCTGTGCCAAATGCACGACCATACGGTTTAGGCCTACGTAAAGCGTACACATATCTCACATTCATGACGTAGGTTAGAATAAAATAGGTGGTCTAGTCTACGATTTTAATTATACCTTTATATGGCGTAGTACTGCGTGTATACTGTATCGGGTCTACTGCGGTATTGCACTGTATCTTGTGGATGGTCAATTGGTCATCATTATTAATTAATTGATGAATTTAAACAAGAATAATGACATAACCTTTAGAGAATGACATACCGTGTTGACAACAAAAACATACGAAAAATCACAGCAAAAACATACGAAAAATCACCGACTGATAGCGACTATATCTGAATTGTTTTTTTATATCGTAGGCTGTGGCCTATTTTTCATATGAAAAATCTAAACAAATGCTACCGATATTTTTAAAAATCCCATTTTATTTATTGTAGGTTTAAATCGAAATGGATTGCGCTCATTTTGTTAGCAGTTCTCAGTTACCTGGTCACGGATGTCTGTTTAAAATTTCAGCTCAATCTATTTAGCCGTTCGGCCGTATGAGCCTGGACAGACAGACATTGGACAATGCTCACGGCCAAGGCCCGATCGAGTAGAGCGTAACAGAATCCTCATTCGCTTCGCTCACTCGTCTAACTAGGGAAACGCCAAAGTCGTTGTTAGACGAGTGAGCAAGCCATGTGTTGAGTACCCGGGAACATCCCCTTTCCTCCCCAAAACTTAAGGCTGAATCTAGCTAGCATGGGCATTTTCTCCACAGTATATTAGGCTAGAGTGGCGCATTAGGCCTTACAGTGTTGACGCCTTCTTATAACAACTAATCTCAAACCCCTCTTATCAGTGGCGTAGCAACATTTCCTGGGCCCCCCCGCGACTTGCGCGGAATAGCTTGGGTCTGGGGCAAAGCCCCAGCCGCCGGAGGCATTTACACCGTAGGTGAAAAATTTTTGGGCCCTACATTATGTTTGATGGCCTAAAACGCGAATTTCGATGACATCCCTAATACATTTATTTACTGAAACCATTATGTTATATTAATAATATCAACACTAATAATGATAAATGAAAACACCCCAGAAAATACACATTTTAAAACTTGCATACATTTACGTACACACACCAATCAACAAATCTAACGACAAAAACAACAGTGGATGGATTACTTGCATCACTTTATCAAATAATAATATAAAAAATAATCACTTACCTACTTATGATAATACTGACTATGTTGATGATGTTGATTAAAATGGGTGTGAAGTCATAGGATCACTTGAAGTGTGAATGATATGTCAATGAACTAATAATTGCATGCCATCATCGAAACATCCCTCTGTCAGACAACAGAAGGGTTGTCATGATTTATTAGTGTAATGGACCGTGTTATATACTATGTGAAATGAGATTTCTCTGAAAAGGCATTTTGTAAATATCCCCGTTCAAAAGATCTGGAATTGGAATCAAACTAATACGACCCAGTTCTCTAAAAAATTAAAAAAAAGATTGACAGAACTGACAGTAGTCATGTCACAGATGATTGGCCATGTTCAACTAGGGTGATGTGACAAAATTGTGCAAATTGTTTAGAGGTGTGCATTTTTGAAGTTAATATGTGTAAAACTGGTTATCACAGTTCATTCTTCTCTTTTGTCAACTTGAACTAATGCGTATTTTTTTTTTTTTTTTTTTACAAAATATGTAATTTTGGGGGTAAGTTCTGCGAGAGATTTTTTACTTCAAAATTTATTTCGAAAGATGAAGGGGCCCTCTGTAGCCTGACAGGGGCCCGAGGGCCCCTGTCAGGCCAGGGCCCCCCCGCAGTCGCGGGGGCTGCGGGGGCGGTAGCTACGCCACTGCCTCTTATTTGCACTCTTGCTCACTCATCTAACAACGACTTTGGCGTTTCCCTAGTTATGGTCATCGTCGTCAAGGGGGTTGTCAGGGAAGGGGTAGAGGTCCCCGACGACGACTGCCAGAGGTCGCATCTTTTCGTGGAGTATATATACTTCACTTTTATACTTACCAGCTGATGTTTGCGAGATGGACTTAGTCTAATTCGATCGTCTTTTACCATATGCAGAGCAATGCTCTGTGCCAAATACACGACCATATGGTTTAGGCCTACGTAAAGCGTACACATATCTAACATTCATGACGTAGGTTAGAATAAAGTAGGTGGTCTAGTCTCCGATTTTAATTATACCTTTATATGGCGTAGTACTGCGTGTATACTGTATAGGGTCTACTGCGGTATTGCACTGTTTCTTGTGGATGGTCAATTGGTCATCATTATTAATTAGTTGATGAATTTAAATAAGAATAATGACATTACCTTTAGAGAATGACATACCGTATTGACAACAAAAACATACGAAAAATCACCGACTGACAGCGACTATATTTGAATTGTTTTTATATCGTAGGCTGTGGCCTATTTTTCATATGGAAAATCTAAACAAATGCTACCGATATTTTTAAAAATCCCATTTTATTTATTGTAGTTTTAAATCGAAATGGATATTGCTCATTTTGTTAGCAGTTCTCAGTTACCTGGTCACGGATGTGTGTTTAAAATTTCAGCCCAGTCTATTTGGCCGTTCGGCCGTATGAGCCTGGACAGACAGACAGACAGACAGACAGACAGACATTTAACAAACATACATTGGACAATGCTCACGGCCAAGGCCCGATCGAGTATAGCGTTAGGGAAGACTTACGTTCGCTGCGCTCACTCGTCTAATAAAGAAAGAAAGAAAGAAAGAAAGAAAGAAAGAAAGAAAGAAAGAAAATATTTTTAATATTTGACTTTTCGTGTAGTGTAACACAGTAGTACATGTAAAACTAGCATCGATGATTATTGTTATAAATATTTGTAATCTACAGTTTGGTTACTATTTTTAAGAGAAACGTATTTAGCCATGTTTTTACTTGCCTGGTTCTTGCACCCAAATGGAATTTATGTTCTTTTAGTAAGTTGGTTTAACCATTTGCTTTACTCTGTATGGTTAAAACAACGAATTTAAAAATATAATTTACTTTTTTGTGCAATAAGTCAGTTAGTGCAGTAAGTCCACAACAATACAACATTAATTAAACGTGAATAAACAGGCCTACACTTTTTCTTGTTTGAAAAAAATAACAATTCAATTGTGGATTACAAGCTTTTGAAACAATGAATTCAATTTA
The DNA here is from genome assembly GCA_024449915.1 of Sweltsa coloradensis. Classification (NCBI taxonomy): domain Eukaryota; kingdom Metazoa; phylum Arthropoda; class Insecta; order Plecoptera; family Chloroperlidae; genus Sweltsa; species Sweltsa coloradensis. The sequence continues at coordinate 8,017 of JAMZAV010014578.1, forward strand.
TTTTGATTTGAGGGCAAATGAGATTGTTTACTTCATTCATGATTAACAATTTGACTTGTCTTGTTGCTGCTCTCTTACCTTCAGCTATGAAAAATAAAATGATTCAATTATACTATAGTCACTTTGGCGATGTCTACAAAGTTCTAAACTGATAATTGTTCAAAGCAAGAAACCCCCGTCTGGGCTCGGGGTAGAGTGTGGCCCAGAGCATGGCTCTGCTATGCTAATTGTACAAGGCGAAGTAAGAACTCTCAAACATCAGCTAGTAAGAAGGGTAGTATATTAATCCCTAAAACTAGAGGCGAGCTCTGGCAATCGTCGTCGGGAACACCTCCCCCTTTCCTTGACGACCTCCCCGACGACGACCATGACAACACGAACCTGACAAAGACGATGACGACCGCGACGTGAAAACTCCCCTTTCATCCCTTACCCGTGGCTGGTTCTGACCAGCATTGGCCCCTCCTCCCCTCCTCCCCTAGGCAAGAGTGGTGCATTATGACCTAACGGTTGACGCGCCCTTAATCCAAATAAACCAAAACCTTTTTGTGTTGCAATGTAACCAACCAACTGTGTGCTTCGACACTATACGAGAAGGCGGGTATACGACAGGTGGTTCGTGCTAGGTCCGAGCCGCAAGTGTGCGACTGAACAGAAGGGACGCGGGTTCGAATCCCGCGTATAAAGAAGAGATTGTTGTATGTCCTCATCAAAAAATTGTTTAATGATTAAAACAACAGTCAGTTTTTGCATTGTAACCACCGAACATGGGGCTAGGTTTCCTTCCTGGTTGTAGCGAGTCTAGCTAGGCCTCGCACTGGTCAGTATAGCGGGGGTGACACAGCCACAACGAGGCACCCGGCCTCTTGTTTTTCCTGCATTCACCAACAATATTTACAATAACATCTTTATTTTCTCTCTGCTTCTATTTCAGCACTTAATAATACCTTTTTTTAAATTATTATTATTATTATTATTATTCAATGATCATCACAGTATGTACACAATCATTAGGAATATCACAACGAGCATAGCCCTTAAACGCAGAATTGTGTGTGATATCCCTAAATAGTAAATATAATAAAATTGATAAAATTAACATTTATGTAGCAAGTTTAAACAAAAATAGACAATAAAAAACTTTATAAAACTCGACGATTAAACACAATAGTACGCCTACCCACAATACAAAAATTCAAACAACTAACATTATAGGCCTATAACTAATAACATTACGTACATCCAAATAGAATAAAGTTCACTTTGTGTATGATAATACTGTGGATGTGGGTCATTGTGGGATTTCAGCTTTTAAAACAGTCAACATGGCCTAAATGTACCACCACGTTAAATTATAGTTAATTAATCTAGGTATCATTGACTAATTGCGTTTATGTATTTTGATTCTCTAATGGGTGTAGCCTATAGAATCTAGCGCCAAGTATCTAAAACTCTGAATTATCATCAAGTCTGATTCCACTAGCCCTGGTTGATTCATGTTGTACTTGCAGCGTTCTCAGGTATGGCCACATAGCTGGCAACGCCGTAATGCTTTGAGCTCTCAGTTCTGTCGCTCGCAAGTGTAGGTATCTTCACAAACAAGTTCAAATGCAGTTAGGCCCCATGTCATTGACCGAAACAATTGACAATAATCCGACTTCAGTCCACGGATTGATTATAATAGCCTATAGTTTTATTTCCCCCCAAAATAATGGATTGCCAAGTGGCGTACATATATAGCCCTTTATCTAACCATTTCAAAATAATGAATGTAAAAATTTGTTTTAGCTCTATATAAATTGGTGACTAGGGCTACATGTTTTCAATATTCTGTAATATTGGTATACATAAATGTAGTTATGTTTCCAATGCCAATTGTGTTTGTTATTAACTTATTTCCGAAGCTTTACTTTTCATCTCTCTTTTCTTTTCCTTCAGACTGTACCGACAGTTTCCTGATCTCAACTCTCTTTGAAGTAGATGGACGTACAGAGAGAGGGGGGGGTGGGGGACTGCTACATGCATTCTGTTCAAAGATCTATGGTCAACTCAATTACTAATGTTTTCTTTCGTGTTTTATTTAGCCAGTGTTGGGTAAGTTCCTGCTAAAAAGGAACTTTTGAGTTCTTGAAATAATAAAATTCCCGAATAAAAGTTCCTTTATCAGATCCTTTATCGCACGTAGGAATAGGATTTAGGTCGCGACTTTTGAGCCGCCTCGTCGCGAGCTATATGACAGGCTCATCATTCGAGGTTACGCCTCCTAAAAATGATATGCTAATAGCTACTGTTTTTAATCAACTGATTTTCATATCTGTATCAGCTAAATATATTTTGAAATGCAGAGGCATGGTGGGTTTTGTCATCTCTAAGAGTGAAAGGAACTTCTAAAACTTAATTAAAAGTTCCCGAAAATTTGTAACTTTTGTTTTGAAAGTTCCTCAACCTAAAAATGGATCGCGTTCTTTAAAAAGTTCCCGAAATCTTTTTTAAACCTTTTTTTTACTTCTTTTAAAAGTGTGTACCCAACACTATATTTAGCGTCTCGAGGTACTACCGTAGTGACGTAGTCAATACATCAATATTCTCCCAGATGATTTATTTCGACTCGAGAGTTCAAATGTTATATTATTTGCCTTAGGAATTTTTTTTTATCTTAAGTTCCGTTTAGTTATCTGTATTTACTTCCCCCGTCTGGACCCGGGGTAGAATTGGCCCAGAGCATGGCTCTGTTACATTCTCTGCACTCCTGAGTGCCTGATACAAGCTGCTCAAGCTACGTAGTCCCCCGTCTGGACCCGGGGTAGAATTGGCCCAGAGCATGGTTCTGTTAATCGTAAAAGGCGATTCAAGAGAAAAAGTCCACCTCTCATACATCAGCTAGTAAGAAGGGTAGTATTACTCCCCGAATCTAGAGGCGAGCTCTGGCGGTCGTCGTCGGGGAACTTTCCCTTTCCCTACAACACGGACGATGACACAGACAAAGACGACCACGACGTGGGAACCACGAACCCCTGCCCTCCCCATATCCTCCCTTGCCCACTGTCCTGTGCCTGATTTCGTCAGACCCCGGCCAAGCTCCCGCCCCGGCCCCTTGACCCCGATCACCTACTCCCATGCCCTCCCCTTGCTTGTGGCTGGTTCTGACCAGCATAGGCCTGTCCACCCCACGTCCCCCCGCGTCACATAATTGCAGGAGGCGCAATATGAGCTAACGGTTGACGCGCCCTTAAACCTAATAATAAACTGATAAATGATAAAACTGGTATTTACTTCATAATCAAATGTCTACATCACACTTGTGGAGCTTTCTCTGTTATTGATTGGTTATAAATAAATATGCTAACAATTAATAATAGGTAATAAATACAACAGCACGAAAGTAATAAATATATATCGAGCTTGTGCTGATTAGCTCGCTCTAAACGACATTTTCCTAGCCCGTTTGTGGCATTCTTTTCCGCGAATATTTAGCTGAATGCAAACAGATTATTGCGTAGATGTAAGAATGCAAGTTGAGAGCGGTGCGATGTCTGCTGCTATCAGCCCAGTCTGTTATCAGCGACGAGTGAGTGGTTGCATGGGCCAGTGTGACGTCACGCACCAAGGAACTAAACAACGAGCTCACTTGAGAAATACACTTGTGTTCGTTATTAGTTCACATTGTTTCGCCGCCTTTGAATGTCAAACCTGCTCATTGATTTTTTTTAAAAAGATTCTGTTTGAAATTATATCATTCCCGTTTCAATACTAACATAAATGAAATAAATTTTAAATATATTTTTGTAGGGTGCCCGCTGTAGGGTATACACATCAGATTTAACCGGTGTGACCCTCTTCTGGTGACTAACTCGGTACATTGCGGATAGGACAATTGTGAAGGGATGTCCGAGAGCTATTTAAGAGGACTAAATCCCTTGCATTCGCATTAACGACTGAGGAAAATATCGGAAAAAACCTTCAGTCAGGATTGCCTGTCTCGACGGGATTCGAACCCGGACCTCCCGAATCAGAGTCGCGAGCCAACACTGTCGACATGTTTTCTTTCCCTCAAACCGCCATAGTGGGTGAAGTAAATACACGGACGTGGTCTGTAACGCGAGGCGACAGAACGTCTGATGGAAGGTGTTGCCGAGGCTGTGAAATGCTCCCCTCCGTGGACCGTAGGGTAGCCTGGCTATCTCGCACTAGCACTAGCACTTTTTCATGTTTCCTTTTTTCAAAATATATTGTTGTTCATCACATTTGAATTTGTTACCAACAGTATTGTCTTATTTTGTTGTTGCTTGTTGTAATATTACTATTCCAAACTTTACAAGTAATACTTTATTATTTTGTCTGCATTTATGTGGTTAGTTTCATTTAGTTGTCCTCCTTTGTATATCAGTTTTTATAACTGAATATTTTAGACGTTAAAATGAAATAAATTAATAAATTAATGCGGTAGAACGAATTTTCACCTCTAAAAACAGTAAATTAAATAAAATTCAACACCAATTCACCGCTTATGGCCAGAACAAAAACAAAGATGCAAATAAGTTCCACCACAAATACCCGTCTCTGAATCACGTAACTACATTACATACAAGATCCCGCACCCGCACCCTCATAATCTAGAGCTGAACCCAGATACCCTGGTTCTGGGCATGACGTTCTTCGTCCATACCCCTCGTCTACAACGTGGAGGAACGTATAGCGACACCCGAGAGAAATATATCCGGTTGATTTCTCTTTCGTTGCTCTTTGTTCGCTCTATTCTAGGCAAACGGCTACTCTGATCTTGATGCAATTTTCAGGGGAACCTTTCTCCTTACGTATTCTTAGAATTTGGGTTTACAGTCAATTTATCTTTTACAGGGCCATCAAAGTCCAACTCGTTACCTTCTCGTGGTTTGACCCGTGAGTAGGGGAGTTTCACCCCCTGAAACTAATGGCGAGCTCTGGGTCGTCGTCGGGGAACTTTCCCCTTCCCTTTGATTACCTCCCCGACGGCGACGACAATGACAACACGGACGGATGATGACACAGACGAAGACGACCACGACTTGGGGAACCCCTGCCCTCCCCATACGCTTGTGGCTGGTTCTTGACCCGCCGTCCCCCTACGTTCCTCCCCTTGGAAAGAAGTGTACATGATGGTAACTCACACTTATAGAAATTGTGTTATCTTGGAGGCGCGAATAATCTTAGCTGTCAAAGCCTAACGGTTGACGCGCCCTTGAACCCGTCCCACACCCCTACGAAGTTATCCCAGTCTATCTCTGGGCTCCTGTGATGGCACTCCCTTTCCCTGCAGTTTTTTTCCCCCCCACTCTCC
>JAMZAV010014579.1:0-14450 GCA_024449915.1 Sweltsa coloradensis
GTTCTGATCTTTTTTTGTATTCTATTTTCCCCACCCCCGGATGAGGTGATAAAATAGTGTAGGCTATCCGAAGGTTGTATCAGCGTTGATGTTAAGTGAGGTTAGGAAATCGTAAGGCTTGTTTGTAAAACCGAAGGCCCCTAGGCCTAGGCTAGGCCTATGTGCTCTAGGGCTAGGCTATGCTCCCTAGGTATAGGCCTAGACCTAGCTAGCCCTTAGGCCTAACCCATGCCCAGGCATCCTAGGCCCTAGATGTTGAGGAATCTCTAAGGTCTTGTGCTAGAAGTGCTAATGTAAAATTTCCGTATTCTAGGGCTAGGGCTAGCACACTGATTCCCGCTCAATTTTAGGTGGTAATGTCAAAGTTTGAAAAACAAAAGTAGCTACGTATGTAGGCGGCCGGTCGTGACCACAAGACACCAACGCACTTTGCGCGACCACCCTCAACCCCCTACAAAGGAAGCTAGTCACTCTTTCGGATGGTAGGGTAAGGTATGCAGCAGTGTTGCCACATTGGGTGATTTGTCGCCGTTTGGGCGACCAAGCAATGTTTTTAGCGACCAAATATTTCGGAAGTCGCCTGTCGCCGAAATGGGCTACTTCACGAAAATCCGAACTTTCCAAAAATTTCTCAATCTACAGCTTGCTTTAAACACAAGTAATGTTTATCAGAAATTATTCCATGGATAAATAGTATTTTGTGATTTAAATATTAGGTAAGTCATACAGAATACCGTTTTGCCCGGCCCGCGGCGTTTGTTTGTTAAATGACACATCAGGTTACAAGACAATAGGGGTGGAATGTCGAGAAGGTGTGTGTGAGGCAGGAAGGCCAAGCAGATAGATCTTTCATACAGAAGCTCAGTTGTTTTTGACCGCACGTGCGCGTACGTGAAGTTGTGTCGAACTGTTGATGGTGTTGTTTATCATTTTAGTGGCTCCGATTTTACAAGATTATCGTTTCAGCACGTGGGTACAGAATATATTTTACTTTTGACTACCGTATAGAGTTTTTCATCTTTAATTTAATCTATTGTGCCTAGTAAATATACCCATAAAATACTCCTTAAATTCTCCAATATTTCCGTAGAGTCAAAAATACACCTTTTAAAAAACATGAAAAAAAAAACGCCCTGCGGGGCAATTCTGGGGCGTTCCCCCCCAGACCCCCCCATTTGGGCCGCCGCGCCAGATTGGGCGACATTTGGGCGACTTCAAAAGTTGCCGCGGCGACATCAGCGCTCATATATCTGGCAACCCTGGTATGCAGTTCTCGACCATCACCAGTTCTCGACCACCCAACGCGCACGCCACCTATTTATCAAATAAAACCATGTTGTGTTGATGTGACAGCTCTGGGATTGCTTTTATTAGATCGGGATCAATGTTTTCATGAAGACTGTACAAAAATCGACGTCGTAAACGATTAAATGTATCGAATATCGAATTTTTAATAGGACGTTATGGTTCGACTCAAAGAATGTGGCCTAAATAGATCGCGCTAACAAGGTTTGCGTCGGCGTCGCACATTTTTAACAAGGGTTTTCTCCTGTTTAATTTGGGCTCAGGACATAATGTTTGCATTTATGTTGACGATTAAACATTGTATTTACGTTAATTGCCTTTACTTCTAGTATTTAGCTTATAATTACACCTCAAATATTGAATTCAGCACGGCAGTGACGGGACAACTGTCATGGCGGAACGTAATCAGATCTCGGCCGCAAGGAAATGGGTTCTCGACCTAGGTTTAGGGCCGTGGCGTACGTGGTCGGAATCGGTCTATTTTGCTCAAAATTGATTGTTTGGCACCGAAATATGTATTTTGATGGACATTTATACCGTTTTTATAATGCTATTAAACTCTGGGTCGATTTATGATTTTGATAATATTCGGCGAAGTTTAACATGGGATTTGCCGCGGTCGAGAATAGGTTACGAAATAAAAGCCTAGGTCGAGAATTGATTCGATACAGCCATCGATTGTTGTTGATTCGACCAGAAGTATAAACATTAGGATACGTTTTGGTACACTACCCTGAACAGCCTCGATCGCCGGAACGTTTTGAGACATTCCCCAACTATTTCGGAGATACAATGGCTGAAATACAGTAAAACATAGAACAAATTATTTGCTAAGGACGAAAGGTGGTCGAGAACTGCATAGCTGACCCTATGCCCCAACTTTTCAACACTTTTTTGGTAATTATGCAGAATCACTCAGTGGACAGGAATTACTTAGGAAGGCAATTTAAATGATTGAGCGATGTTACTTAGGGCCTACATGGTTTGTGGAGTGATTTAAGTCGCGCACGTTGATTTGAGTATGTTTTTTGGTCATTCAAAGGTTTGTGTTGATTGACATTATGTTCATAGTAGTCATAGTAGTTGATAGCACTGGTTTAGGCTGGATTGGAGTCGAAGAAGGCGACGTGTGGAGGTGATGGTTGTTGTTTGTTATGTTTCAGTTCAGTTTCAGTTTATTTTCTGGCAAAGTAGCCAATTTACATTATATACAATAATATTATAGGGCATCATACATGAAAGAGTGGGAAGGGTAAAGGAGAAAGGGATGACATGGAGGTGGAGGGAGAGAGCAAAGAGTACAGGGATAGTAAGCAAGAGGGAAGCAGAGCTAATAAGGAAAGGGAAATGGGAAATGGCAGAAAAGGAATAGAGGGGAGCAAGGAAAGGAAAAATAACAATGAAGGGAATATCAACAAAGAAGGGAAAGAATAACAAAGAAGGGAATCATAACAAGGGAAGGATTAATAACTGGGGAAGGAATATTGATCGTAGGGATAGTATGGCAGGAACAATGAATAATAAGGAACAAGAGGGGACCCCACCTCCAAGGGGGGGCAAGAGTAACCAAGGGAATGTTAAAGAGGTAACGGCAAGGCTACAAAAGAAAGGAGTTATAGGGGATAACGAGGGATCAATAAGGATACTGCTGGTAAATTCAAGGAGCATAAGGAGCAAACAGGTTCAGTTCTGGACTATGGTGGAGTTATATGATGTGGATGTAGTCGTGGCGGTGGAAACATGGCTGGATGACAGTATTCTGGATGGAGAGCTGGGGCATATAGGATACAATGTATTCAGAAGAGATAGAGATGGCCATGGGGGAGGGATACTGGTAGGATGTAAGATAGGACTAGGGGCTAGAGTAGCATGGAAGGATGGTGTGTATGAGATGATGGGGATAAAGATACTTGCAGGGGCTGATGAATTGGAAATAGTTGCCGTTTATAGGCCACCAGGGGTAATAAATTTTGATGGCCTAGACACTAAGCAATAGGGGGATGGGAAACGGAAGAACAGTAGGCCTAGGCCTAATAGTGGGTGACCTAAATATGCCTAATGTTACCTGGGAGGGAGGTGTGGAAAACTTAGGCAGCAGAGCCCAGAGGATAGCAAACAGGATAATTAATGAAGGGTTTGAGCAGATAGTAGAGGGAAATACTAGAGAAAACATAAATGGGGGTAACCTACTTGATGTTATCCTGGTCAGACCTAGAGACTGTTGGTTTGAATGCGCAGTTATAGAAGGAATTAGCGACCACAAAGCTGTAATTGCTGAGATAGAGGGAGGTAGTAAAACAAGGACGAACATAGGGATTAGGACAGCGTGGATATACAAAAGGGCGGACAAAGAAAGAATAAGGGAATATATGAGAGAAAATTACGGAGATTGGAGAGAAACCTGCAACACTGTGGAAGAATAGTGGATAAAATTTGTAGAATTATGTGAGGAAGCAAAAGGGAAATGGGTACCAAAAAGAAAGTTTAAGCCAAATAATGATCCGCCGTACTATAATAACCATATAGCCCTAAGAGCCCTCAAGAAGAAAGGTAGAAAAAATTATAACAGGTATAGAAGAACAAGGAAAGCTGAAGATAGAGAGATATTCAAGGAGACTGAAAGGGAATTAATAAGATCAAAAAGAGTTAAATGGGAGGAGCACATGGCAAATATGCTCACTGAAGATGATAAACAGGGAAGCTGGAATAGGATGTACAGTTATGTAAGGAAGAAGAAGGGAACAAGGGGAGAATTGCCAGTACTCAAAGGAGAAAATGGTAATTTAATAGTACCGGTAGATAATAAAGAAAAGGCAGAGGCCTTAAATAAGTATTATGCGGCAGTATTTAACAAGAAGGGACTAAATGAAGATGAAATTAGGGAGGGTAGAGGTAACAAGGAAATAAAGGTAGATGTGGAAAAGATAACTAGGATAATTGCAACAATTAAGAAAGGGAAAGCCCCAGGGAAGGATGGTCTCACGGGGGATTTTATGCAACTTGCAATGAGGGAAACTGCGCTGTATATGGGCGACATCATAGAGGCCTCCCTGGAACAAGGGGAAGTTCCTGGGAGCTGGAGGGAAGCTGTTGTTATACCAGTGCACAAAGAAGGGGAAACTAGGGAACTATAGGCCGATATCCCTAACATCAGTGGGATCAAAGATAATGGAAAGGGTAGTGGGGGACTACATAAAGGAGATCATAAGAGGGAAAAAGTGGCTTAAAGAAAGCCAACACGGATTTAGAAAGGGCTACTCCTGCGAGACGCAGCTCTTAGGACTAGTAAACGACCTGGGTAGTTCGCTGGATAAAGGGGAAATTGTGGATGCGGTTTTCATAGATTTTGAAAAAGCATTTGACAAGGTTCCGCACGACTAACTTATAAGGAAGCTGGAAGGAGTAATTGATGACAACTGGGTTAACCGATGGGTTAAGAAATTTATAAGGGATAGGAGTCAAAGGGTCAGGGTAGGGGATGAAATATCAAACGAGGTGGAAGTAACATCAGGGGTACCACAAGGGAGCGTACTGGGACCATTACTGTTTGCGATATATATAAATGACATTGCAGACAGGATGGGGGCCAAGGTGAGACTATTCGCAGACGACTGTGTAATATACAGGATCATAAAGAATATTAGGGATGTAACTGACCTGAAAAGGGACTTGACGATGATTGAGGAATGGGTAACGGGCAATGAAATGAGCCTTAACATTGATAAATGTAAATGGGTAAGGTTCAATAGAAGGAGGATAATCCAAGGCCTAGGGGAAGGGTACTCACTCATGGGGAAACTAATGGAAAGGGTGGAAAGAATTAAATACTTAGGAATATGGTTGCAGTATAAGCTCAGCTGGGAGGAACACGTTAAGGAGGTATCTAAGAAGGGCTTTAGGTGCCTTAACTTTGTTATGCGGACACTAAAAGGGGCAAGTAGTGATTTAAAAGGACACGCATACAAAACTCTGGTGAGGCCGGTGGTCGAGTACGCGGGAGCTATATGAGACCCGTATAGGAAGGGGGAAGTAGAAGAGATAGAGGCAATTCAGAAAAGAGCTGCAAGAAGGGTACTTAGAAAGGGCAATACTTGGAAGGAAGAAGTAGTAAATGGACAGGTAGTAAGGAAGTACGAAAGTGTCACGCGTATGGTAAGTGAGCTAGGATGGGAGCAGCTGGAGGATAGAAGAAGAGATGACAGACTAGGGAAGATGTTCAGGGTGACTAGAGCTCAGGAAGGGTGGAGAGAGATGAATAGCCTCCTAAAAAAGGCTAATTACCTAGCAAGAGGGGATCATAATTGGAAATATGAGAGAGGGACTTGGGCAACTGATGTGGGAAGGAACGCGTTCATGGCCAGAACGGTGGTAGAGTGGAATGGCCTGACAGAAGGGGTAGTGGGAGAGAAGGATATTAAAGGATTTAAAAAGGCACTAAAAGCTCTAAAGCCACTGCCTATGGTTCACCCTGACTAGATTAAGAAGAAAGAGGGATAAAGAGATAGGAGAGGGTTGGTCTTGTTGTTAGCGTAGGCCTACCTGCTTCCAATGCAGAAGGTCCAGGGTTCGATTCCCGCTAAAGTCAGAAGTTTTTTAACTTCTGATTTGGACTTAAGTCCATCAGTTCTTGTCTTAGGAGTTTGTAAACGGTGACTTTAGAGCCGTCCTAGCAACGAAGCACAATAAATTTCAGAGTTGTTCTGAATCAGCCTTGTTGATTCTGGCATTGATTCGCGGGTGTTCGCACTGTCCATACCACTGATTGAAATATTTCCTATTAAAAATATCGATCTTTGGTTGGTTATCGCTCACTCTTCGATTGCGTCGGGGCCTGCAGGGTTGGCTTGGTCGCTTTGATTTAAAGTCCCCCACTGAAAATCAGTTATATAACTGAGTGGGTAGACTCTTAATAAAATTTATTTATTTAATTAATGCTATCCTAACTCTAAAACCCTCAGAGATCAGTCCAGTGGCGGCTCGTGGGGTTTAAAATAGGCAGGGCACAATACATTTGAATGGACTTGTGTGGGCTACAAGGGGTCTGGGGCAAAGCCCCAGCCGCCGGAGGCGAAAAATTTTGGCATATATTTAGCTCCCAAGACAGCCTTTACAGCGATTTGAGCAAGGGAGAACTATACTCATAACACAAAAATATTTTCAATATTTTTTTAGGACGCAACAAAGTTGCGCCCCTGGGCTAGAGCCTAGTAAGCCTAATGGTTAATACGAGGGTTAATACGGGCCTGGGCACAAATCAGTTAACATTTAAAACTGGTAATTTATCTATATTTTTCGACCTTGCTTAAAGTAAAAGAAGATAATAGCAGCACATGCAAATTTAACTGGTATTTTAATGCCTGTAAATAAGTTGTACTCTTCTTTCTTTGGACACGGCGAATTCCTCGATTACCCGCACAACGCAGCAGCGCGTAACGTGTTCTCCTTACAACAGCTCTGGGCCGACTAAAATCATGCCCATCCTGCCGGAGTTCCAACGCTTATTGCCAGGCAACGATTCGGCTATTTCCGAATAAAACTGACTGCGCAGGCGCTACGTGGGCGCAACTTCGTCTAGCCCGTAGTAGGCTCACTCGAGTCAAGCGTTGTTCGCTGTTTCCTTACCGCGCGCGCGCTCACATTGAAAATACAAACTATTTGATTTTATGTAAATGTGTACCACGACGTCTACAACTCGTATATGTGAGTGATTGTTGGCGGGAAGAGTAGGAGGGGCACATGCCCCAATGCCCTTATGGTAGAGCCGCCTCTGGATCAGTCATTCATGAGAGGGATGAAGGAAAATGAGAGGAACAAAGGAAGCATGGGCTGAAAGCACAAAGCACAATCTACAGAAATAAGGCAAGAAATAAGAAGGGAAACTAAAAAGAAGAAGGATGCAAGATAAAATTGATTAAGAGGGATGAAAATAATGAGGGAAGGAAGAACAATCTACCACCGACTAACCGTCAATAGTAGAGGAGAACAACAACAACAACAACATTTCACACAATAATACACACAAGCATTGCCAGCAGGACGTAATGGAAGCAGTTATGACGGAGAAATCAAGGCAATCAAAGTAGCACTTACTAAAATAAAGGAACAGCAAATACCAAAAGCAGTCATTCTCACAGACTCCAAAGCAGCCATACAGGCCATTGTGAGTAAGGACATGAGAGACAGTGAGACGTTGGAGTGTAAAAGACTACTGGTCTGGCTGGTAAACAGGAAAAAACAGGTTACCTTACAGTGGGTGCCAGCACACTGTAACATACAAGGAAACGAAGAAGCAGACAGACTCGCGAAAGAGGGGAGCAGGATGAAGCAGAACAAGAAGCCCCTATCCTACAATGCCGTTAAATCTCATGTGAACACGGCAGTGAAAAGCAACATCAAAAAGGTATGGGAGAAGGCAAGTAAAGGCAAACAGTGGCAAGGAGCAGCCACAAAAAGGACAAAGTGGAGAAATCGGCAGACTGAGACGGCACAATTCAGATTGGAAACCGGTCATGACCTGCTAGCTACACACCTTCATAAACTGGGGATAACTGACTCAAGCACATGTACACTTTGTGCTACAGAACAGCATACCAGGGAGCACCTACGTAGATGCCCGGTACTTCAAGAAATAAGAGACGCAATGCCAAAAGATATGGAGGAGGCAGAAGGAGAATCCTATCTCTACTGGGAAACACGGAAACGCATGATGGCCAAATAGGTCAATTGCTGGCATAAGAAGAAGAAGAAGATAATATTCATCACAACATTTTGCATTTTGACATTTCATATTATAACCTACCTTAATAATTAATTAGGCCTAATAACATGTTTGTTTCTTTTTACTAACATTTCTAGGCCTATAAAACCTGATGTTGTACCCATTTAATACATTTGGATTTAAACAATCCTACACTTTTTACACTTTTAATTTCAATTGGAAGTTTATCAAACTCTTTTACACCAGAGATAAAAATAGAATTTTGCAATTTTTTTGAATTACACCTGATTCGGAAAGAGTTTCCAACAACAGATCCCCTTGTATTAAAATTATGAATATTCTTCACATCAGTCATTTTTTCAACTAAATAGTTTGGCATATAATTATTTTTAATTTTATAAATGAAAACTAATACCAATACCATTAAAGTCTCCTTAACACCCACATTTTATAATACACCTCATGGCTTTATTTTGTAGAATCTGCAATTTATCTAACTCATTTTTATTACTTTGATACAACACTGTAGCGCAATATTCAAAATGAGGCTTTATTATAGGCTACTATTATATGGGCCTACCATATTTCTTGTCCAACTAGTACGTTTGCCTCCAATTCTTCTTAAATAACTAATTTTCTCCCCAATTTTTTTAATTTTATAATTTACATGTAATTTAAATTCTAGTTTGTCATCTATAATTATTCCCAAATATTTAAACTCTCAAAACTTCAATCTCCTCATTTAGGCCTACTTACTTTTAGTTTCTCCATCTCTCTTAACATTACATAGGCCCCTAACCCGCCTCCTCTTATTAACATAGGCCTACCCTTTGATTTTGACACATTGAGTTTTAGTTTGTGCATTCCTAGCCACCTAGTCATCCTTGATAGTTCTTCATTCATTTCTAAACATTTCAATAATATCATTAGGGCCTACCCATTATAGCCAATACCTACCATATCATCAGCATACATAATAATGAAAGCCACTTTACAACATTAATCTACATCATTAATATAAATAATGAACAAAAGTGGTCCCAGAATAGACCCTTGGGGTAGGCCTAGGTACTCCATTTAAACAGTTTTTATACTCGGAAACACTATTTCCATACCTAGCCCTTTGTCGTCTAGATCAGAAAGTAAATCTTTGTTGTTAGTGTATGTTGTTTTGAGTTTTGTGTTTTATTTTGTAAACACTTGTGTGCGCCTGTTTAAAAATCATTTAAAACTACTCTGTTATGGTTGTTCTAGTGTTTATTCAACAAAAAACTGATTAAAAACATCGCTGAGTAATCCTTCACTTTTGCCCTTTTTTTTCAATGAAAACATACCACCCGAAATCCTTTCCCGTTACAAAACTAGGCTACTTACGTTAGGTTAGTCGACCTTTCCGCCTAGTTACCTGCCGCGCTAGTTCTAGGATATTTTTTATAAGAGCGCACCCGAAATCCTTTCCGTTACAGTGTTTAAATGTTGAGGCATTCCATCCGGAAGAGTACCGGAAGCTAGATAACCTTGTAATGAAAGAATTAGTTTTGGGTGTGCTAAACACACCCAAAACTGTGTGTTTAGTTTACGTAGGCTATGTGTGTTTACTGTTGATGTTTAAACGATAGCCTACTATAGCCTAAGGGCAAGGCAGCAATAGGCCCTACTACATAATAGCATTTTCCAAAATCACTTGCAATTAGTATTGCTATTTATTTTAGGCTACCTACTAGGCATATGTTTAGCTTCAGTCCCTCCCACGGATTGCCCTCTAGTTTCTTCACAATTTGGTCACGGAACAATCTTTGAAATGAGAATTTTAATCATAATTTTAGCCCCGCTTAAAGGCATTAAATCACAATGGATGAAGTATTTTTTTTAATAAGAAGAAGGTGTGCAAAAAATAAGTATGCCGGACATTTTGGTAACCTTGGATGAGGCCTATACCCTATACAACGGTTTGTTTTGACGCGCGCCTGGGGGCATGTGACGCAGGTGGATGGGGACCTGCTGAGCTGACCGAGCCGGCCGGGCGAGGGTAGACACTCGTTTAGAACACGTGTTGAATTTAGTAAGGGGTTGACATTCTGTGTGGATGGAGTGGTCGCAGATTTGTTCTAGCACAGTGACAGCTCAACAAGTGTTTTAATTTAAGTACTAATTTAATTAGTGTGGTGTGGTAGAGGTAGTGAATAGCATTACAAGGTTTGTCGAGATATGTGAAGAGTACGGATGGCTCAGTGACTTCAGTTAACAATACCTATATAGTTGAAGTGTGGATTTTGTCTACTTTTAGGTTCTAGGTTGGTTTTTAAGTTCGTGCTAAGTGAGTCATACAAAGAGACGGCAAACATACCGAATAATCCTTAGTTTTATAAATAATTAATGTGTGACGCGTGAGTGTTTAAATGTGGATATATTGGACAACAAAATCAAAATCAGGTTTATGATACAGAAATGTGATTTTCATATTAATCCGTGGGTTAAAATCGTGTTACAAATGTATACACTTCTAATCCTTACAATAATAAAGAAATCATTAAAGTCGAATCACTTTTAGTCAAAGTAGTCCACAGTAGGCCCTACTCCCGTACATGCGACTTTAAATCCTATTATATCGTTGGTCTTTACACGTGGAGAGTAACAAAAACTGTTGCCTATAAAGCAGTGTTGAGAGAATGAATGTTAATAATATGCTCGAACCCATCATGGATACAATCGAAATTAGCACGCAAATTTGTGATTTTTTTCCGATTCGTGACAATATAAGCACTCTGTGTCGGTATCCATTGATGTACATTCATTTACAACTACACCATTTAAGATCACCTTTCCTGCCACTAAACTGTTTTATCCAGGCTTATTTTTCTTAATTTTTCTTGAGATTTTCCCTCTGTTCACTTTCTGTGTATGAAGGCTCGAAAATGAAGGGAACTAATCCTAACATCCTGTACATAGAACAAACACTTTTCAACTGACCCGTCCCGTGCCCGATGGTATTCAATGGGCCGGCAGTGAGCGGCCGCATTCACTCGAGTTGATCGGTAGCGAAGCTCTGTACCCATCCAGCTACGTCACGAGTGGTGACGTCACGCACTATACAATTTCCACAATATTGGTCGTACCATGTTTAAATATTGACCGATTTCTTTCATTTTTTTTTTTCTAAATTCCTAAAATAAATTTAGGTTTAACATAAGTAAGCAACAAGTCAATGTGAGAGTATGGCTTTAACCTAACAAGAACAACTAAGGCATTTTCCTTCAATTTTTCTATCAAAATAATGTAAAAACTGGGAGATGCTAATTGGGCTACCGGTCGGTACCTTATAGCCTGCATAGGGCCCGATTGGGGCGGAAATGACGTTTTTTTTAAACCTGCTGTGGGAGAGCAGCATTGGCTGGCGCTGGTGTGTGTGTTATCATTAGTTTTGAGACAAGTTTTGCAAAATTACTGCAACCATTGTTACAATAAAATCAAATAGACCTAGGCCTATTAATTGGATGAGCGTAGCGAGCGTAGCGAAGATTCCATTCTACTACACTGGAAAAAAAAATCCGGAATGTTTTTTTTTTTTTTTGTATTTTTGTCTGTTTGTCCACACGATTCCGGCTAAACCGATACTCCGATTGCGATGAAATTTTATGCAGGCCTTCGAAATCTCTGAACTTAGAACTGCCACGTTTTTGAGCGCAATCGGAAAAATTTTTCTCATGAAAATCGCAATTTTACGATTTTTTTCGATTTTTTTCGATTTTTAAAAAAATTCTTCGACTTATAACACCTACATGCTTTATCCGATTTTAATGATTTTTGCACAGAACCTTTATTTTATGAATTAAGATATTCTTGTGAAATTTGAACGCAATTGAAAAAATATTTATCATAAAAATCGAAATTTTACTTTTTTTTCTTTTTTTAAACAATTCTTTGACTGATAACACCTACATGCTTTATCCGATTGAAATAATTTTTTGGCAGAACCTTAATTTTATGAATTAATATATTATTGTTAAATTTGAGCACAATCGAGAAATTATTTCGTATAGGCCTACAAATTTAAATTTTTCGATTTTTTTTAAAACAATTACGATTAATTAAAAAAAATTAAATAATAAAGTTAATTTTTTATTTTATTTTCTTTAATTTAAAAAAATTTCAATTTAATAATGATTTTTCCACAGAACAACAGAAAATTTGCATAACACATGGCAGCTCAATGCACCAATTACGCTCATCCAACAACGCGGCGGTACTTAAGCGTTTTCCTAGTTTTTAGCTACTATGTACATAACTCAAATATCACGGCTTTCCACGGAACAGTTTATAATGGATAAATGACGGAGTGATAAGCCTTGCTTGATAGCTGTCACTTGCTTCTGTTCTGTCCGAAACCCGAAGTAATCTGATCACCGCCGTCTGGATGTATGTAAAGGTGGTAGGCCCTACGTTTACATACATCCAGACGGCGGTGAATCAAATATTTGTCCGAAATTTCATTGTTGTAACGCAACAATCGATAGCCAAAAATAGAATCGGGTCCTATGCTATAGATGAAAATAAACATACTAGGCCCTCCGCCCTACATTAATATCAATTTTATTCATCACTATGAACCTTAAAACCAATTTTTCCAACGTGCCGTGCCCGGAAATTGGTACCTTTTAAAAAACTGGGAAAAAAAAGTTTTTCCCCCAAAATTCCGGAAAAATTGGTACCTTTTAAATCCATAGTTATCGTTATCATTATCAGGACCCCCGGCCCCGTGTGGTTAGGTTAGGTTAGGACCCCCAACCTATATTTCGTGAAATATTTCACAAAAATAAATTTCATGAAATTTTACAACACTATAAGACGGACCTTGAGCCACGATAAGGATTTCTAGGACCTGGTTAGGTGGAAGAATGATCAGCAATGGATTGATTGCCTACATATTTCATATGTAGGCCTACTGTATTTGACAACAAAATAAATTTATCTACCTAAGCCTGCCTATTAAGCTTGTCTCAATGTTTGTTTTAGGAGATTGTGGAAGCCCTTTACCACTTCAGAGATCATTATTTTGAGAATCATCCAATAGAAAACGCTCCTCAAAAGGATTCTGAAGTAGAAAGTGAATTAAGAAAAGTGCTGAAACGTTTTGAAGATTTAAATGGTAAGCATAAGGCCTCCTATCATTCACACACAACACAAATGCAATGGCAGTAGTATGGTAGTGTGCGATTAGGGCCCTACACTAGAAATTTTTCATAATTTTTTAATTCTATTATTTTATAAGTTGAATTGAAAATAATGGACTAGATATAATATTATATCGGATCATACTTTTGTACAATTTCAATATTCAATATATTGTACAATTTCTTATGTAGGCCTAAATGTATAACAATAACATTTTTGCTAAATAAAGATTTACTACTAGGTACTACTACTATTTTGTTGCACACTAGACCTGTTTAAGCGTTTTGGAAACAGACAACAACAGAAACTCAATACCTAATAAAATTAATTAGGTCCTATTGGTTATTGAAATGTTATTGACTTATTGATCATATCAACATTTTTTATATTTTTTTAAATGTTTAGGCCTAGTTTTAATCACCCAACACTTATGGGGTAATACCTGTTGTTGGAGAGATAGATTAATAAATCAATCATTGTGTGCAATCCCTACTTTTCATTCATTCCATGGTCCACCTCTTGTTGTTATGTTTTTAATATAGGCCAATACTATCATTCATAATATAATATTATATCATTAGTACCTATGTACCGGTAGGTAGTAGTACCGGTAGATGGTCTGTCTGGGCCCGGGGAAGAATTTGGCCTGCTAATCGTAAAAGGCGAGGGAAAGAGTAAAATCCCATCTCGCAAACATCAGATGGTAAGTTGGGGAGTATATTACTCCCTGAAACTAGAGGGGAGCTCTGGCAGTCGGCGCCGGGGAACTCCTGACGACCTCCCCGACGACAACGTCAACCATGACAACATGAATGTTGACAAAGATGATATGCAACCGCGACATGAGAGTCTGCCCTTTCCTCCCCCTACCCGTAGCTGGTTCTAACCAGCATATGACTTACCTCCCCATATCCCATAGGTTAGAGTGGTGCATCAACTGATGTGCCCTTAATCCAAACAAACTAAAAAAATATGGTAGGTCTATGGTTTAAAAACTTTTATTACACTTTCTAAGCGTGGAAAATGCCTATCGGTTAGTTTAGATTGAAGAAGTTTGACAGGCCGAAAACTTTAGTTAGGCCTAAAGAAAAAAGGCTATTTTTATATTGTTTAAATATAAGCACCTATTTGTAACAAAAGGTGAAAATAATAATATAAAGCTCTACAAATTTTAGAATAGTCATCAGGAATAGTATACAAAATAGGGTTGGCATAGAGCAAGTAAGCTACTCATAATGAAAAACAACATTCATTT
>JAMZAV010014580.1:0-11014 GCA_024449915.1 Sweltsa coloradensis
GTTTTTACTTTCATAAAATTATTGGTACTGGTGATATACTTAATATACAGATTTATTTTTATTTTTTATAATAAAAAAAAATTGGCTTTTCCGAGCTAACAATCAAAACCTCTGCCTTTTAGGCCAACCGGTGAAAGGACTTTCCGGCCCTTAACATCTAAAAGCTGTGCTGAATTTTTAGGCCGAGCTGGCAAAATTTCCGCCCTTTAACCTGAAATTTAAAAACTTGTTCCCCGGAAAGTCAATCAAACGCCCTTTAGTGAACTTAATGGCTTAAATGGTAAGTGTCTTTTCCCACGGTTACAAGATTCCCAATTTAAATTCCCTGGAAATGGGCCTTTCCCCCAGTTTCAGAATAAAAGTACTTCCTTTGGGACCCTAAACTTCTGGGGCCGGGCCCCAAAAAGGGCACATAACTGTCGAAATTTTAACTTCTACGTAAAGGGCTTTGCCCGACCGCAAACGTCATAATTGCGTTGGACTTACCTTTGTAGACCGACTTACGAACTACGGGAATTTAATTTAAACAATGATATCTTGAAAACTTCTTTGGGGGGTTTTTTCTAAATTCATGAAATCGGGTTACCGCCAAATTAAAATTTTTTTTTTGATTTAAGGGCCATTCATTTTTTAGGTTTTTAAAAATTTGGGCTGTCTGCGAAACTATAATTCATTTTCTTTTTTCTTAGTTAATGTCTTTTTTTTTTTTAAATTTTTGTTTTGAAATTTATGTTTTGGGCCCGCATTTATTTTCGTTGGGTTTTTCCTGTTAGTTATTCCCGGAAACTTCTATGGAATTTTTTCAACATACCTTATTAATTTATGCTTGGAACAAACAAATTTTAAATCACCACCCAGTAAATTTTAGCCAAAAAAACCTTTTTTACAAACAAGATAAAAAAAATTTTTGTAGGCTTATTTGGGAAGATTTCGAAAAATTCACTTAAAATTTAAAAATTTCGTGTTCCGGAGCGAAGGGACATAACGACCCAAAAAAAAGTTTTCTTGAAAGGTATAATAAGCCTTATTTTAAAGGATTAAGAACTAGTTTTTGGGGAGATAAAGGACTTTTATCGCATTATGGCAGAATACAAGTGTTTGGGTTGACAAAAATCCAAATATTCAAAGGTTATGTTGATAACTTATCGGAAAAGTTGTGGTTTAAAATTTTTTCCTCACATTAAAATACGGGAAACTTTTAGTTAGGAATTTAAAATGGAATTGTTTCACCAGCAAACAAATAATGTATTTTTATCGGGTTTATTGTATTGAAATTATGCAATGTTTAAAAAAGGTTTGCCGGTTATCAGAAGTATAATAAGTTTGATTGGCCTTTAGCTTTGATAAGGTTTTTCCACGGTAGCTTACTTCTATAAAGTACTAATAAATTTCATTATTGTTATTCTTTGATTTGGCTAAGGTGGCCTTTTACCCCTTTAAAAGTATTATTTTTAATTAACTTAAAAAATTAGATCTTTTTCTGTTAATGCTAAAACAGTTGGTTTATATCGCTAAACAGGACGTACAAGGTGACTTATGCCTTTGGTTACTTCCCCTGAAAATCGTAGGACTAGTGTGGGCTTATTAATAAATGTTATATTTATCTTTTGATAGGCTAACATTAAGAAAACAGTCGGCTAGCCTTTACCCGATCGCGATAAACAATACATGCAATGCTGTATGACAGATGAATGGCTAACCGTAAAAAGTCCTTAGGACCGCTTTAATGCTCAACATCCTGTATGTATCTTTAAGCCCAGCTTCAAAAAATCGGTATTGCCTTAAAGGCAACTCGTGAAGAAGGGTATTTGCTCCCCGAAACAAGTCACATACAACCTGTATTGACCTTTAATGCCTAATCGCCCGAAGAACGGGTAGTTACCGACGCGGTACAATTTAATCAATTCGCTGAATGAACTTTAATGCCTACCGGCTGAAGAACGGGTATTTGCCCGACCGCGATAACAATCATAAACTGCTGTATGACACTTAATGCATCGCGAGTAAATACGGGTACTTTCGACATGAGTACAATCTTTTTAGAATTTTATGGCTTCCTCGGAAACATTTTTCCCGAACGAATAAGTACATTCTTGGAATTTAACGAAACTTTGTTCTATGGAATTACAATATTAAATTCTTGAGATTTAGTTTTATGAATTGTGGGTTTGTAATTACAATTTTTCGGTTAGGGTTGATCCGGCCATTTAATTTTTTTTTAGAATGGGCTTTTATTAATTCCTATAAAAAATTTTTGGTTTTGTATGCTTTTTCCGGCCATAACATTTGTATTGTTATGATTAGTCCACTGAAATTACTGTCAGACCGTTTGTAATTCATAGGATAATTTTATTTTTGGTTCTCCCAATAGTTAAATTGATGGGTTAGGTAAGACACTTCGTTTTCTCTAGGCATCACTAGGGATAAGGTTCATTCTAAAAAACGTATTTATTTAGCTTCAGCTAAGAAGGTTATTTCTCCATAAAATCCTCAACCGTTTGGAAATTTTAATCCATAAATAAGACTTTTTTAGAGGATGAAAATGCAGGCATACAGTACTCACGATTTGTGAAGAAAGGATTTAGATGGCGTCTAAATAAAATCATCAACTTTCAATGGGGAAAGACAGGAAAGTGAATTTAGGGCTCACGTAGATTATAGAATAATTGGGTCGCACAATAATGACTCGGAATTTCTGGAAAATTCGAGAAAAAGAAGACATATTGAATATTGATCTTGAAAGCTAGGCAAATGTAGAAGACAAATTTCAAATCGCGTTAATTGATTATGAAAAATACAGTGTAGCCAAGGAACGGTACTTTCGATCGCGATAAAAACTACTTATAAAACTTTTTATTTGGATTGTTTGTGGATCGATTTCCACGAATAAGTTGATCTGGCTTAATAGAACGGTTTTTCCTATCGGATACAATGGGACTATTAAAACACTTTTATTTGTAGGTGTTTGACCGTTTCTACAACAGAATAAAGATTTAATTGCTTTATATGTTTTTTGGGTGAAAAGAATTGCATGTCCATTCATTTATGATTTTTTCAATAAATTTCGGCTTGGTTGTAACAATCGTATTAGCGGACATCGGCTTGCGCTTGTTTACTGTTCCCACTGAAAATCATTATTTGACTGGAGTGATAGACTTAATTAATCACTTGTTGATATTAATTTTTTACAATGGCTAAAGAAAACATAGGCTGCCCCTTTTACCCATCGCGATAAAACATAACTGATTGGAACTTTAATGCCTAATTGTTCGGCTGCAAACGTAAAGAAGGTTGCGACTTTAGCCGTAAACAGCTAACAAATGCTTTATCACTGGCAGCTACGCTGAGAACGGGTACTTTGCCCGGGACACTTAATGCAACTCGGCCTAAGAACGGGTACTTTCCACGCGATAAAATACAACATCGTTTTTTGCCTTTATGCTAAAGGGTATGGTTTCCGACGCGTTACAATCACATAAACCTTATTACTTTAAATGGCCTAACTCGGCTGAGAACGGGTACTTTCCGACCGCATAACATCCATAAACCTGTAATGGACCCATTTAAGGCCAGTCGGCTTTAGAAGGACTTAAGCCCACCAACGCAGTAATGCTTATGAAATTTTACGGACTGTTTGCCGACGGGAATTCGACCCCATATGTAAACAACTTCTATAGACATTTTCTGTGGCTAAACGGTAATTACGGGGTAAGATATAACAAACTCTGTAAGCACATTATTAGGATGACGTTATTCTGTGTTAACGATCTGTTTTCAATCGAAGATCCAGGTCGATCCGCTAATTAAAATTTTTCTTCTGATTTGAATAGGCATCTGTGTTCAATGCATAATGGGTTTAAGCATTTGACGAATACTACAAATAAGCTATTCACGTTTTGATGCTTTGGTTTGTATGGAATTTGGTCGACTACACACATTTAAATTCTGATTAAATTGTGGTTGTCATTGATTTTGCCTCGAGAGTTTAGTAATTGGCTTTATAAAATCCATGAAACTGTTGCTATTCGTGTGAGGTAGGTTATTACGGCTTTATTTATTTCCGGTCACTTTGAACGGAAGTGTATCTAACAAATTTTTATATTACTCGTATAGGCCACTTGAAGCAATAACTGAAGCTTATTTATCACGTAAGAACCACATCAACTCCACAGTATTAAATTTATCATGGTCGAAACAACAAAACTTTTTACGTAAAAGCCATTAAATCTAAACTAAAACCTTTATTCTGATGGAGGTGTGGAGGAAGGACAATAAGGAGGCTTCAGAAGTGTAGATATGAAAGATTCAACGGAGCGTCCCGAACAAAATGTGTAATTATTCGAAACGGAAAGACAAAGCGATATAATTAAACATGCGGTATGATAAGGAATTTTAATCGGCTATATCAATAAAGAAATGGTTTTTTGGTCAGAAATACCACTTAGATCGTTTGCATAGGGTAGGAAAGTACAAGAAGCTATGCAAATATTAATTGAATATTTTCAGATGATATAAAAGGCTAATTTAATAAAACCGTTGTCGTGGCCATTAAAAACGTTGGTTACTTAGCCGGTCTCATAACAAATTCACTGATATAAAACACTTTTATTGTGTGGATGTTGTTGTGTGGCGTAATCTTTCCAACAGAAGATAAGGTTCGATCCTGGCTAAATTAGAGTTATTTTTCGATTGGAATAAGGGCCATTCAGTTCATTAAGGATTTTGTAACGTGACTTTGAACCGTTCTGACGAGCAAATAATTAAATTTTAAATTGTACTTGATTGGCCTATTGAGTTACTTATCCAGTTGCATGTCTTCTATAATATAAATTTCTATAAATATCGTCTTTGGTGGTTATCGTCATCTTGATTCGTCGCGAAGTCTGTGACTGGTCCTGATACTTTGTACTGATCTAAATCTGTAAAGAGTACTTTTATGCCAAATTATAATATTTCCGAGTAAATGTATTTTCGTAGGCCTAACATGCCCAAGAATCGGTAGCAATTATCCAATCGTATAAACCAAATCCACAGCTGGAGGACACTTTCGACGTTAACTTCACTGACAACCCTGATTGAACCGTATTGCTATCACAGCTGAGTGAAGCATGCCTGCTCGGCTAAAAACGGTACTTTGCCACACGAATTGGCGATAGCGAGAAACAAGTCCTCCAATCGCTGTATTACATTACCAATCGCTTAAAGGTTTTACCCAGTAAAGAATGGTACTTGTGCCGACGCTTTACCGCACATACAACTCTGTATGCGACATTTAAATGGCCAACAAGCAGAGTATGCACTTTGGCCTGACGCGAAGTACGTACTCATGTCAACCATAATCGGCTTATCGGCGAAAGTAATTACACGCTGGTAGGATATCATACAGCACTGTAACAATTCTTAATGCCTACTGCTCAGAACAACTTGTATTAGTTATTAGCATATCTACGAACTATTATTAGACCATTTTATCTGAATTGAGTATTACGATCTGGTTGAAGATCAGGTTGTCGCAAAAAGAATTTTCTTTTTGTTTGATGGGCCTGTTAACAGTTTTTTTGAATCCGTAAAGAGATTTGTCGTCGCCGATACAAAAAATTTTATTCTCTGTTGGATAGGGTATCCAAAGTTTGCATGATTCATAGTAACCTTTTAAACTATCACTAATAAATTCACTCATTGTTTCGGTTATTATTCAAAACTTTATTTTCCCAAAAAAAATGACTTTGATGTGTTAACTTTATTATTTGCGTGGGGGTTTGGTTGGAATGGTCCTTGTAATACCATAAAACAGTTGCGATGGTTAAGCTAAACTAAGATTTTTTTTTGTAGCCTACTCGCTACTGAAAACAGTACATACTGATCGCATACAAATTACTACATACAATTTAAGAACTTTTCTCAAGCGATAAAACTTCAACAACTGACTATCACACTAAACTGTCGGTAGAAAGTTTCATCGTACGATCACTAAGATAAATGAATACTTTACGATGCTAAACCAAAAATGAAAATCTTCTACTGTAGGGAAGATTTAATACATTAGGGGCCTACCACAAGAATGTTTTCGAAATGAAAACATTCAATTGTCCGGAAAGACAAATCACAAATTCTTTCAAACGGGATAAGGGAACGTTTAATGAAATGCGAACTTAAAAGAAAAATTTTGATCGGATCAATTAATACTGAATTTGGCGAGGAATGTACAGAGGCAAAGAATCGGATATAATTATAAGTTAACTTGAATGCCTGAGCAAGTATTTTGAAGTCATGTTTCCAATCAGATCAACTTTCTGTTTAAACAGTTTTTGATGGATAGGGCTAAAAGTCTTTCTATCTTAAATTTAAACTTTTAGCTTATGGATAAGAATTTGTTAGCGTTTCTCCATAAAGATCAGGTTTACCTGGCTTATCAAAGTTACTTTCTCATTTGGATAGGGTCTAATAAATAGCATTTAGGTCTTTTTTACGGTGACTTTGAGCTTCGAATAGATATAAAATTTACATGTATTATTGGCCTTTGAGTAGTGTGGTTACGTGTTCAACTTCCATTCATTTATTGTATATTTCTATAAAATATCGACTTGGTTGGTTATCGTGCTTACGTCGGATCAAAAATCATTCCTGGTATGCGACACTTCAAAATCGGTATGACTTGGGCGTAAATGTCTATAACGATTTATGGATTTTTAGGCGTATGGCTGAAATGGCTAGCCTACACTTTAATGCCGCTCGGTTAAAACGGATATACCGAATCGCCTTAATGACATTAATGCGATGACGTTAACGAATTTGCCAGACCGCTATTCCACAACTTTCACTGATGTGATACTTATGCCACTCGCTGAGAACTGGTTTTGAGCACTTTAAAGCCCGATCGGCAAGAAGTACTTCGCCCTCGCGGATTAACATCAATACAACTCGTTTGTAAAGGTATTGGCCAACGGTGAAAGGTACTTTCGACCCATTTACAATCATACGTGCGTAGTGCACTTTAGGCCTGAATGGACGAAAACGGGTGCTTACCGACCGATAACAAGAATACAAGTTATGGATTACACCTTATAGCCCTCGCTGAAAACAGTTCTTGTCTCGATCGGAAATTGTTTGTATGGAATTGATACCTATCGGGACGGGATCCCAAATAAAAGTTTTTTATTGTGTATGGCCTTTATCGTAGCAAGTAGGTAATGGTATTACAATCACATACAACTCATTATAAAACTTTTTGATTGGCGTGATCTGGTCTTTGTTCGACTTTAATAAAATCCAGGTTCGAACCGAAAAATTAAAAGTTTTTTTATGATTGTATTTGGTCAGTTCATCAGTTTTGTATTGTTTTAAAGGGAATGGAGCAGTTAGCAACTCACATATAATTTAATGCGTTTGTTTTCGGGCCTCGTTACTGAACCTGTACTGTCACTTTTATTAAATTCCTTATAAAAATTCTTTGTTGACTTCTAGATCAACGTTTTTTTGCCACAAATAGTTAGGTTCGCTTTAAGTTACTTCCCATGAAAACAGTTTATGTGACTGAGTGGGTAGCTTAAAATTAATTTTTATTTCTCGTGGCCTCACGGTGAAGAAAGGTACTCTGATCGCATAAAAATTACAACCTCTTATGGGACACTTTTAAGGCCAATAATCAGAACGCTTTTTTTAACGAGAAGACAACCAATAAACCCTGGTAAATAATTTGCTTTTTTGCAAAGAAAATGTACTTTTCTCATAGATAAAATTCCTTGCAAAAATCTAAAAACTTCATCGTTGTAAGGGAGGATTGTTGGGACATACGGAGCCCACGAAGATTTAGAATATAAAACGATTCAATCGGTCTCCTGAAACTGATCTGCGCTAAAAGTCTTTTAATCGGGAGTAAAGATCAAGCATTAAAGTTACATTGGGCTTTGCATAGGAATTTGTATCGGAATTCAATAAACACGTTGATTTTTGGTGTCGAGGAAAACCAGTGGACCACAGATGACATGATGAAGATAATTTCTATGCACCAAATAATATAAGGAATTATTCAATCGCGTCAATTAAATCTAATAAAAATCGTGTGTGTAGGCAGTGAGAGGTTTTTACCATAAAACCACTTTGATATAAAACACTTTTTTGGTGATCGAGGTTTGGGTAAAGTGATTGTTCCAATGAAAGTCAGGTTCGTACTGGCTAAAAAGTATTTTTATTGAACGGTCTAATACATCAGTCTTAAATTTTGAAAGGGTATTGACTTCAGCACGAGTACAATACAAATTAAATTCACTTATAGGCCTTTCTGGGTGCTGAAAACGGGTTTGCACTGCATTCCATTTATGTTATATCTTAAAAAAAATTCGATTGGTTGTTCGCCTTTTATGTGGCATACAACTGTTGCTGTCACTTTGGTTTACTGTCCCCGACTGAAATCATGTAATGAAGGACTAATAATATAAATTTTTTGAATTTTTTTCGAGGCCTACAGTAAGAAAGGTGTCCATTTACCGATCCGGATTAAAAAACACAACTTCGACTGTTGTGACGCGTAAGGCTAACTGGTAGAACGGATTTGCCGACCGCTAAATGCTCATAAAAGGTTTTTTCTTTTAGCCATCGGAAGAAACGGGGACTTCAGTATTATGGCACTCCGATAAAACTGTGTATTGGCGTACGCCGATAACAATCACTTATCGTGTATGTACTTATACATAAATCGCAAGAACGGGTTTTGCCGCTAGATCTACAATGTATTGAGGACTTTTAAGGAAAATGCTGAACGGTAAATACTACGTGGACGCGATTAAGACATTAACCTTAGACACTTTATCAACTAATGTAAAGTTGGTACACGACATTACAACAATCTGTAAAGAATTTTATCAGTTATCGATCGAATTTTAACACCATACAATACATACTTGGTGACTTAATGACCCTAAAGGGTTAAGTTATTTCGCTGTACATGTAACAAATTCATTCAAAAACGTTTATGATGGTAGTTTTAAACATGTGATTAGAGACTTAGCGACACGGTAATAAGAGTTATACTTCTCATGGCAATCATTACACACGTATGGAATTTAGTGAATTACGTGAGTTTTTCCAAGCTAAGCAATACAATTATTGTTTACTAGGCGTTAGTCGCTGAAGTAGTCTTACCGATGCGTAACATTTCCCTAAAAAAACTTTTGTTTTGTTATAGTATTTGCGTGGGGCTTCTAAGGTTGTTGGCGTTTGTTCTTCCACCTGAAAAGTATTAGACTACTTGCGGTATCTCTAAATACGGATTTATTTTCCGAGCTCACTCGGAAGAAAGTACATACTGATCCTGATATACAAATCACTAGCCTGACGACATTTATTCCAATAGTAAGAACTTTTTTTTTACCGAACGATAAGAACTAAAAATACGTTTAAAATTTCACGTAGGCCTTATGGCTAAAGAAAACTGTATTCCGATACGATAAAATATACATTCAAAATCAAATAACATTTCTGTTTGGGGCGAGCGGGGAGGGAAAAGGACTCCCGAATCGTTAGAATGGAAACATTCATCGGCTCCCCTGGAAAGAAAAATCGGTTCTTTGCTTCAAAACGGGATAAAGTGAAAGCTATTGTATTTAATGGCGGGCTAAGTCAAGAATTATTGGCAGAAAATAAAATGGGATATTGCTGTGAGAAAGTTTTCAGGACCAACAAGAATCGGAATAGATGGTGGAAGTTGGATTTTTGAAATTCATTGCCAATATAGAAAGTGCAATATTCGATCATTCACATGAATCCTTATAAAACGTTGGGTTAGGCCAAGCTGAAGAACGGGTTCTTCCTCGCTGAAAACAATACTTTCACTGTATAAAACACTTTTTATTGTGTGGATCGTTGGTCTTGTGGTTAGCGTATCTGCTTCCAATGCAGAAGATCCAGGGTTCGATCCTGGCTAAATTCAGAAGTATTTTTTTCTGATTTGGAATAAGGGCCTAATTACATCAGTTCATTTCTAAGGATTTTGTAAACGGTGACTTTGGAGCCGTTCTAGCAACGAGGCACATAATAAATTTTAAGTTGTACTTATTCGGCCTTGTTGATTCAGGCGTTGATTCACGGATGTTCGCACTGTCCATTCCATTTATTGTTATATTTCCTAATAAAAAATATCGATCTTTGGTTGGTTATCGCTCACTCGTTGATTACGTCGGGACATACAGGGTTGACGTGGTCGCTTTGGTTTACTGTCCTCCACTGAAAATCAGTTATGTGACTGAGTGGGTAGACTGTGATTAATATACAGATTTATCGATTTATATTATTTTTCGTAGGCCTAACATGGCTAAAGGAAACAGGTAGCCCACTTTACCCGATCGCGATAACAAATCACATACAACTCGCTGTATGTGACACTTTCAATGGCCTAACTCGGCTGAAGAACGGGTACTTTGCCCGACCGCGTTAACAAGTCACATACAACTCGCTGTATGTGACACTTTTAATGGCCTTACTCGGCTGCAGAACGGGTACTTTGCCCGACCGCGATAACAAGTCACATACAACTTGCTGTATGCGACAATTTTATCGTAGACCTAACTAGGTTGAATTACGGGTACTTTACACGATCATGATAACAAATCTCATTGTATAAAACACTTTTTTATTGTGTGGATCGTTGGTCTTGTGGTTAGCAGATCTGTTTTCAATGCAGAAGATCCAGGGTTCGATCCCGGCTAAATTAAGAAGTTTTTCTTCTTCTGATTTGGAATGAGGGCCTAGTTCCGTCAATTCTTTTCTATGGATATTGTAAATGGTGACTTTGGAGCCGTTCTAGCAACGAGACACATAATAAATTCTGATTCGGTCTTGTTGAGTCAGGCGTTGATCAACGGATGTTTGCACTGTCCAAACCATTTTTTGTTATATTTCCCAATAAAAAATATCGATCTTTTGTTGGTTATTGCTCACTTGTTATTTGCGTCGGGGCGTTTAGGGTTGGTTTGGTCGTAATGGTTTACTGTCCCCCACTGAAGAACAGTTACGTGAC